>BLKR01003477.1:0-144037 GCA_011170035.1 Teleogryllus occipitalis | reverse complement strand
TTTGGGTGGTGCTACGCGGGTCGGAAAGGGTTCGGGAGGCAAGAGACGTACGCGGCCGGGTCGCGGCGAGGCGAGGCGGGTGCGTTGAGTTGAACTGGGCGTCGGGCGGAGTCGTCCCCGGCGCAGAGCAGCCGGCCGGGCCGTGCGGCGCGCGCCGCGATAGCGCCAGTCCATCCATCACGGACGCGGCGGGCGGGCGGGCGGGCGGTCATCGGGGGGACGGGGCGGGGCGGCGGGGGCGGCGCGTGGCCAGTGGCGAGGAAAGGCAGATAACGCCTCCGCCGCAGAAAGGCTTTCCGCGCCATCGACTTGGGCCCGCGCCCTGGGCGAGGGGAATGGGACGGCGACGCGGACGGCGGGTGAGCGAGAGAAGGAAGCAAGCGGGAAGATACAAGGGGTCACTCACACGAAAACCTTAAAAGGTCCATCAAAACTCTAAACAAATTCAAAGTGTTGGCAAGGTTTGTAGCTTCCACAAGCGTCGTTGTGGACATTCTGTACAGGATAGGCCAAAAGGCACTATCCGTTGTAAACCAGCGACTCGGTTAGGTTATTCGTCCGGTTTCCCTTCATGGGGGGATGAGATAGCGACGGCCGGAGATAGAGAGACAGAAGTAACCGCCACGAGGAAACAAACAATAAGATACAAGGGTCTGTCTGTCTGTCTGTCTGTCTGTCTGTCTGTCTGACTGTCTGTCTGTACAGTCTCTGACCGTCCAAGGCATACCAGCGGTGAGTCGACCTTGCGGCCATGGGCTCTAAGGGGTACGTGTGGTTAGCGCATAGACATCCCTACGCTGTATTTTGGTCTTCTCGACCTGAGAAGTGGGCTTTCTCATCGTCACCAGGAACAGATACTAGGACATTGCTATCAAAGCGCACACTATAATCTTGGCTGATCGGGAACCGAAACCGGCATCGTCCTGGAAGGCGAGCACCTTCACCAGTGAGCTCAATGTGTGGGTGGATATACGGGTCTGTCACACGAAAACCTTGAAACGGCCATCAAAACCCTAAACAATGTGCAAAGCGTTAGGAATGTTTGTAGCTTCGACTAGCGTGGTCGTGGACATTTTGTACAGGATAAGCCAAAAGTCACTATCCGTTGTAAATACTCGTCTCTACTTCGATTTAAACTCAGAGCTCTTTGACAAAAATCAGCAGTTATGGCGTCATACATTAGTGAGATTGAACGTCACTATGGTGACTAATGGGTACCACAACTAATGACTATTAGTACTGTAGTAATGTCACTATGGTGACGTTTAAGCTCGCAACTGGATGACACTGTAACACAGCTGATAACCTGCCAAAAGACACTATGAATAAATCGAAGTATAAATCAGATTATTCGCCCGGTTTCGCATCATTGGGGGAATGAGACGACGACGGCCGAAGTGTGAGCGAGAGAAGGAACCGGCGAGAGGGAGCAAGCGCCAAGATGCAAGGTTCAGTCACACGAAAACTTTAAAAGGTGTGAGAGAAGTTTTTAGCTTCCATAAGCGTGGTCGTGGACATTTTGTGCATGATACGCCGAAAACAACTATCCGTTGTTAACCTCGATCAAGTTGTTCGTCGGATTTCCCTCATAGGGGAAATACGACGGAGACGGCTGGTGGACGACCGAGAGCAAACCATAGGCAATTTTACATTTTTTAAACAATTTTTTCTCAAAAAACGCTCCAAATTTTTTTACACTTTTTTTTTCAAGTACAGAGAAAGGGACGCTTAAAAGGATTTCGTGGGTTTCTTTTCGTTGAACTCTGAATTTTCGAAAAATCCAAATTAAGAATTAATGCGAGAAAGTGTGTGCTGTTGAAGCACCACTAGTTATTCTGGAATTTTCGTCATCGTCTAGGATATTGTCTCGATTGATTAATTAATTTACGGCTATGAAATTATAGAAAATCTAAAGGGCGGCGATAATGATGTGGCGATTATTTTCCTTGACATAATTTCTAGCGAAACAAGGGAAAAAACCTTGTGAATTTGAATCGAAAGGGCGTAGAAATGTTCAATCATAATTTTGTAACATTGAAAACGAAATGGAATTAAAACTGTGTTCCAATATGTTAAATTGTTCTAACCAGTCTTCTTCAATTCACAGCAATTCTTCCTGGAATCGGGAAATATATTATTTAGGATACTATTCAACAAAAACTATGACAACACTTATGGCCAATTAAGCACATTTATTGAAACTATATTATTCCAGCTAATAAAAATGCAATTCCAAACTGATTGTTTGTGATTCTGGCCAATTCAATCTGCAAATATACTTGTAAGTGGCGTAAACCTTCGATCACAAAAGTTACCAAATGGGACGCTCCTTGTCAAGGGTAAACTGAAGCCAAGAATCCTGCCATCGTCAAGACTCGATCATAAGTTATCCCAGTCTGTTGGTATTAATATTTTAATACTTAAAAAAACGGCAGTTTTAATGACAGTGGGAGGGGGGATCGTCCTTCTGCAGTACTATTATGTTTCGGCGTGCATATCATTGATTCGCATGGCCATGACAATTTTTCTCCTACTCCTCAAGTCATTGAATATGTAAGTCATGACTTACATATAACGAAACACATTGGGTACTATACAAATTACTACCAAAAGTATCCTACGTTTCCTGTGTATTTATCACAATCATACATTATACAGAACATAAAATGAATTGTATCACAGTGTACAGACACCGTCACAATTCCCGACCTCCAATTACTCAAAGCCTAATCACGCTATTGGAATGACTAAGAAGCACTTGGTGCTACATTTAATATGCTTTATGAAATGTTTAAAGGATGCGGCCATAAGGTTGTAGAAGTTCCTTGCTCAGTACAGATTGTTTTCCATCTATATTACGTTCTTTGTGAATGTTTTTGTACGGTTTGCTACGGATTGTATCATGGCTGCTGCAAAGCGTTCGGAATGAAATATTTATGGAATTGGAAGACTTCAAGTGAGTGAGTTACCGATGTTTTGAATGACAGTATTGAGGAATTATTAAATGATGAAACAGGTGACATTGGGGACATGGAAAGTGACGTATAGTGAAAGTAGTCGAAATTTATCGCACTAAAAAAATAACATTTCATTTTAAATAATTTTTCGTACAAATTAATAAATTAGACGCATAAAGTGAACGTACTAACTTCTAAAATTTAAATAAATAATTTTGTAAGCAACGTAATTATCTTATGTATTTATTATTCTTTAATGTTATCATTTGGTGCAATAGTGTGCCGCTGGATTAATGCGGTCCCAGGGGCCTCACAAATTTTTAAAAACTTGGTGTTGAGTGGTTTGCACTTTGAAGAGTGTCCTCCCGTTTTCGAAATATTCGCAAAAAACAATGAATTTACTCTTAATTTTGTTTTTAGGGGCAGAGAAGGGATAGATGTAATTATTATGAAACTTCATGCAGCTCTAATTATCTCGTTTTGAAGGTCAAGGATAAATAATTTCATTACGATGAGAATAAAATTATAGATTTTATGAAGAAATAAACCAACATCCGTAATTTTATAAAATTAAACAATAATTTTTAAAAAGTAACGAAGTTATGACCGTTTCCTTTGTGCGAAAATACAACGGAGTCATTGTGTTTTATGTAGACAATAGGAGAATGTAGTTTTATGTAGACAAAGACAATGTAGACAAAAAAGACGGACAGATATTTTGCCGTAAACCAATTTTTCGGCTTCAACGACCCACAGAATACAGATTCTGAATACAGCACGTGGAATCTCAATACACAAAGTGTTAGAGAAAGTCATTCACTACAAATGTAGGAACAAGAATTATCCACTTTCTCGATATCAGGGTCAACAAAACATTGCCAAAAACGCGCCATTTTTCGCCTTAATAATGTACAACTTTCTCTATACTACATAACTAGTATGCGAGAAAGCAAAACACACACGCTGGTAAACCAGAATATGTTGGAGCTCGCATTAAAGGTGCCTACCCATTTACTTCCCTCTCCGCGGCTCAAATCATCCGTCATTCTGGCAAACGCGCTGGCAGTTCACGCGCGTGAATCGATGCCGCCGCGGCGTGGCACCCCGCACAAAGGCCCGAACGGGGGCAATTGGTGGAGGCAAATCCCTCGCGCCGTCGCGCGCTTTGTGGTGGACCTTCGCACGGGTGGCAGCACTGATTAGCGGCGGCTGCTCCCGCTCGCTCGCGCCCGCCCGCGCCTTTGTGGCGTGCACCAAAGTATCGAGCCCCGGGGCGATGCACAATGGCTTGCAGTGGGTCGAAACGTGCGATTAACCCTTAAGTAGGCGCGCGAGCAATACTCACGTAAATGGGGGCGCGGCGTATAGAGTACGCCATTTCATTTGCTTTATGTAGAGATACTAAAATGAGGAGCAACAATTCAAAACGTGACATGTTCATTTCACACTTTTCTAATAAAAATTAAAAATGTAGCTGAAATATTACACTTTTCACACTGTATTTAAGTCAACGACTAGAGTACTATTTAATGTATTGTAAACCATCTTACAATACATTTTTTTACTTACAATACACTTTATTTTTGGAAATAGAATTCTAGGTAAAAATAACAGAAGAACTCAATTTTTGTCAAATAGACATGTCATCTTTTGAATTTTTGCTTTTCAAATGTACCTGAATACTTGAAAATATCATATTTATTACACTAAAAATTTTTCCGATCATTTTCTCATTACACAATTTTTTTAACAAAGTAAAAAAAAATAATCAATAAAGGTGATAAATTTACAAGATTCTAGCCTGCCAGAAAGTATTTTGCAGAATGTACTTGTTCGTGTACAAACTATTTCATCTAAAATGTCTATGAAAGTAACGAACGCAAGGAGTTCGTCTTTCACGTTATTAGCCACTTTTGTTTATGCGGCAGGAATAATTTTCTTCAAAAAACTTTTTGTGTGTTCTAGAAAATTGGCTTTCCTAGGGCGTGTTTTTCTACTTCTTGCAACTGTTGCTTGCAACACGATTTACTGTGTTTGAAAATGATTTTTGAAAAGTATTCTCCGCTGTTTTCAGATAACTCATGGCTAACGCAATGACTAATACCAGGAGCGGTAGCTAAGAGCATCAACTGATGTCACTGCAGCGCCTCTGAACGGGAGGTCCTAGGTTAGAGTCCTCACGGCGGCAGGATTTTCGTCACTAGCTTTTCAGCTAGGTCAAATTCAGTTATCCAATTAACGCAACCAGAGGATCGAAAAGCCACTCTCAACTGTAGACATCTGTTAAGGGTTTAGTAGTCCGCCATCCAGTAAAAGCAAACAAGTAGTAGCTCAAGATGGCTTATGGGTAGCTTACACTAATTTCAAGAAGTGATACTTCTGATTTTCGTTATAAAATGGTAGTACGAAAAGTACTGAAAGATATATGGCCAATATCACTTGGTTCGTTCTTCTTGTAAATCACGGCTATCACGTCGGTTCAGAATCTTGTCGGTTTTGTTGCCTGCTTCCTTGCGTGACTGACGTGCTCGGGCTGTGCTCCAATATTTTACTAATTTTTGACTACTTTCTTACATCTTTCAGGTACCTTTTGTTTTTAAATTGTTTTCTTTACTTGTTTACTTGTTACAGAAACGCTGAAAGAGATTTATATTGTCCGAAGCAGTGGAAAAGAAAGTAAATAGTTATTGGTTTAAAAGACAGCGTAACGGACAAACGTGCATTTAAACGTGTTCAAAGACTTCTAATACATATTTGCTGTACAAATAAATATAGATTTGCGTAAAGGGTTAAACAACTAGTGAAAGTGTTGTGATAATTGTGAAAAATTGTGAATCGGTCACCGCGTATTTTATTTGCTGTTTACAGGCCTAGCAACTTTTTAATAATAATAATAATAATAATAATAATAATAATAATGTTAATTAGATTAATTAGATTTATAAAACGTTGTGAAGTCGACGCCACCCTAATTATATTTGTGGTTAATTTTTTTGTGTCCGGGAATCTCAACAGAACAAAACTGATACAAAATAGTTCATAGAATGAGCAGAAAAACATTTCTTGTTAATTCTTGTGTTGTTATTTGTTGTTTCTTATCTTTCCGCGTTGCTTCATTCATAACCAAAATATATTATGGCTTAATAATTATTCCAATCCGACTTGTTGTTGGCTTAAAAATGTATTCTAGATAATTATGATTCACAAAAATTGAAGGGGTCGGGGCAATATTTGGAAAGTAGAATTTGTATTAGCTAGAAGAAAAACAAAACTGGTGTAAATGGACGCATTCCTCGGTTTGTGTCAATACTTTCTGTTGCTTTCTTTACACATATCGAACGAATTGTAACTCTTTTGAATGGTGATTGGATATTGTTTATCGGGGAGTTCTAACATCTTTATTTTTTATGTGTCAACGAAGGGTTGGTAACTGTGTTGCACCACAGTTTCATTTGCTAGTATACAATTCTAGTATAATTTTTATAAATTTAAATGTATTATTTGAATTAAATTAAGAATCCGCTTACTCGGACACGCTTACTGGGAAACGCTTACTCGGACACCACAGTGAAATATTTCACGCACTTTTGGTGTCATTTTGAGCAAACGTGTGCCGCTGATGAGGCGTACCCCAAGGTGCCTCTGCTGGCTTGATTGATTGATGTTTCCGGGCACAACTTCTACAATGATTGGTCCTGTTAGTGTAGAAAATGATTTTTCCCGCGAAGTCGCAATTCCTCTGAATGGTGAAGCTCGGCGCAGAACTACACATTGGCTAGTGAAGGATATACCCTCTAGGTATCTTCCCCGGGTACCGCCCCAGCCGGGAGAAACTCTAAGCGCCCTACTGGTCAGCCGATATGGGGTGGTAGTGTAGAGCACGTAAGTGTGAGTGTCAGAGGAAAAGATAGGATGGGGAAGACGAAGGAGAGATCACGCGCGGTCCGTGACCCTGTTTGTTAGATTTCTGCTCCGTCATCCGCCTGGTATTGATTGGTGAAATCATGGAAAACTATCGATCAGTACAGCCGACCTCTAAAATTCTACTCCTGACAAAAGCTGAATTCAACCTAGCTATGTAACTAGTATCGAAAATCCATACCGGGAGAGATGTCTCAGGGCATCAGCTGATCTCACTGCAGCGCCTCCAACCGGGAGGTCCTGGGTTCGAGCTCCGACAGTGGCAGGAGTTTCGACACTATCTTGTCAGCTAGGATGAATTCAGTCGCTGCTTGGAAGAGAATTCTAGTGGCCGACTGCTCTGATCGGTAGTTTTCCGTGGTTTCTCCGATCAACATCAGGCGAATGCCGGAGCAGTACGCTAGCAAACGGACCGGGAACCGTGCGCGATCTCTTACACTAACATGCACTACACATACAGGGAGACCGGTCGGGAGCTTGTGCCCTGCTGGTTGGAGATACCTGGTTGGTTTTTTATTCATTTATTTTTTCGTGTTTCCGGGCGCATCAAAGGCTTTGGTCATTCTTCCCGAAAGTGTAGTGCATGTTTTTCTATGGAGATGGCAGTGATCTTCCCCCGCTGGATGAGGAGATCCGGCGCCGACCTACCCTTGGCTAGTGGGGTTTTCCCCTAACCAGGACTCTCTCACCAGCGGGGCACCGCCCCAGCGGGAACAAGCTCTAAGCTCCCGACCGGTCTCCCGGAATATGTGGTAGTGTTAGTGTAAGACCTGGTTGGTGATAATCCCGCTAGTCGACAGTAGGTCGGCGTCGGATCTCGTCATCCAGCGAGGGAAGACCACCGCCACCACCTGAGTAACATACATTCATAACACTTACGGGACTCATCATAATAGTAGTTGTCGCGCCCGAAATCACTATCAATCATCATTCGAAACTCCGTCAACATCAGGACTCGAATCTCGGTCCTCCTGACCAGAGCCGCTGCTACGTCATCGGCAGCGCTGTCACTGAGCTAACCTCAGCCGGTGGCAGTTCTGGGCTTTATTCACTGGGAGGCTTTGTGACGGGTGCCGGGGCGACGGGAGGAGGTTGTGTCAACACGAGGGCGACCAGGCGCGCGGGAGCAGGTAAACCCCGCTAAGGAACTCAGTCGCCGGGTTGATTACTCGCAAACACACGGCAGCTGCGCGGTTGTCACGCCAGTGGATACACGGACACCCCAGCTCGCACCCCCAACCCCCACAAATAATTCGGGTAAACGGCGCCAAATATCTGCGAGGTCTACAATGGTTGAGGTGATGGCTGGTCGAATGCATCTTTCAATTTGGCTCAAGCGGGACGCAAGGAGGAAAAGAGGGTGTTTAAGCAAACGTTGCGTTTGGAAGAAGTTTACGTCTTTTGAATTAGTAACGTTTGTGCCATGTGCACTGTCATGCCGACGAAGGGCAGAAAAACGTTTGTTACTTCCTCTATCTTTTCCTCCATCTTAACTAACACTGTTTAACCTCAATTGCAACTGTTAAAGTTAGCAGCAGCTGTGACATTTAAAGTATGAGAGTCTTACTATCAGATTATAATATACTTAAAATCAAAAAAAAATTCTTAAACTGTGGGGCTCCCTTGTTTTCCCATGTTACAGGTTAGCGGTATATAAAACAACCTTCAACCTTCAAACAACTTAAATTGGAGGCGTGGTTAGTGAGTAACAAACTCTACGTAACGTTTGTGGTCGCTGTGGTAGACTACTTTATCATTTTGTAGTTCCGCCAACACTTAGTTTACCTTCGGGGTGTTGATCATACGTAGAATTTCTCTACCGAAGTCTTCATTTCAGTTTGCTGACATTCATTTGACACGATTTACATCAATTCTTACAATTTTCTTTTTAAGGACATCAGAATATACTAAAGCACTTGCGAAAACTATCTCTAATATCTAACTGAATTCACTGAATTGATACATCTGAGACATTATCAACTGGTTTTCACCATAACTGAAAACTGGAAGAATACGAGATATACATTTCGCGGAGCTTTGTTGCTGCTCAACTGTTTTCGCATTCATCAAACAACACCGGTCGCGAGCCTGAAATTACGTATAATGTAACGATAAACTTGCTCTCGAAAATGAATTACCTTCTCTTTCAATCCTACACAGTAGTTTTTCGTGTTGAATCATGTTTGTGACCAAAGGAAAATAGTTTGACTGTTTATTTTGTGTGTCCGGTCACGAGAACTGCTGATCAATAGTCCCGTGCAAGTTATATTCTGGGTGTTTCTCCGCTGCTCTGTGAGATTCAACGCCGGCCTACACGACGGCTTAAAGAGGTTTTCCTCTTCCAGATTTCACCGCCATCAAGGCACCACCCCTACCGGGAAACTTCCAAGAATCCAACCGCCTCGGATATACATGTAAGTGAAAGTGAATATGTGTGTGTGTATGTAAGGGATGGGAAGGAAGGATCGCGTGCGGTCCGTGGTCCGTTTTTTATAATACCGTTTCGACATTTGCCTGTTATTGATCGGAGAAAGGACGAAAACAACCAATCAGAGTACACCGCAGGTAGAATTCTCCTCCATTCAGAGGCCAAATTCGACGTAGCTGACTAGCTAGTGTCGACAGTACGCCACCGTCGGGACTCAAATCCCAAGATTTCCCACCGGGAGAGGTGGCTCAGAGTATCAGCTGATGTCACCGCAGTGCCTCGGATCGGGAGGTCCGAGGTTCGAGTCCTGACGGCAGTAGGATTTTCGACACCAGCCTGTCGTATCCGGCCAATGCAAGAGCAGCACCCTAACAAACAGACAACGTACCGCGCGCGATCTTTCTTTCTTCTTCCTTGTCCTATCCTCTCACTCGTTACACACACACTTACACTGCCATGCACTACTCTACGGCCGGGGACTTAGAACTCTCTACAGCGGTGCCCCGCTGGTGAGAGATACCTGGTTGGGGAAAACCCCGCTGGTGGACGGTAGGTCGACACCGGATTTCACCATCCAGCAGGGGAAGATCATCGCCAACTCCCGATTAAAAAACATGCACTACAATTACGGGACTAATTACTTCGGTAGTTGACGCACCAGGAATCACTAACAATCAACGGAATCACTAACAATCAATCAACCGGTCAGAGATGCATCAGTGGCAACTTTTGTTGCCCGGAGCCACATGAGTTGGGTGTGAATTCCTCCTTTCCCCTCCCCTTCCACCACCATCCCCACCCCACCCCGACGTGGCCTGTGCCCAGCGCTGCGTGTCTCGGTTTCCGCTCGGGCATCGGGGGCAAATGTCTGCCAATGGGCTGCTGCGCTTCCACTCGCCCGCGCAGGGCTCCTTCCGGGCGCTCCGGTGGGCGTTGGGGCACAATGCGGCGCACGCAGAGGCGATCAGCCCCCCGCCCACACTGCCTCACGCACCCGCGCCTCCGCCCGCGGCAGCCGACGGCCTCGGTCTGGGTCGGGGGTTCATTAATTGATTGATTTTTTCACGTTTCCGGGCGCGTCAACTGCTTCGGTCATTAGTCCCGTTAGTGTAGTGCATGTTTTTTTCTCGGGAGATGGCTGTGATCTTCCCCTGCTGGATGGCGAGATCCGACGCCGACCTACCGTCGGCTAGTGGGGTTTGCCCCTAACCAGGACTCTCCCACCAGCGGGGCACCGCCCCAGCCGGGCCAAGCTCTATGCTCTCGACCGGCCTCCCGGAATATGTGGTAGTGTAGTGCATTCTAGTGTAAATGTGTGTGTAAAGAGAGAGGATAGGACAAGGAAGAGGAAAGACAGATCGCGCGCGGCCCGTGGCCCATTTGGTTTGGTACTGCTCCGGCATTCGCCTGGTGTTGATCGGAGAAACAACTGAAAACTACCGATCAGAGCAGCCGGCCGCTAGAATTATCCTCCAGATAGCGACTGAATTCGACCTAGCTGAAAAGCTAGTGTCGAAAATCCTGCCGCCGTGGGGAGTGGGAACCTAGGACCTCCCTGTCAGTGGCGATGCATTGACATCAGTTGATGTACTGAGCTACCCCTCCCGGTTCGGGTATTCAAAGCCCGATCGCCCAACGAGGGAAATGTGGAGAATTGAGTATTGTGATTGTAACAGATTTCTGACCTTATTAACAAATTCAGGTCGCTGCCATAGAATTTACAGGCTCCGACGAGTCACCTTCATTTACGATGCCCGGCAAATCTACGGGCGTGCGATTCATAATATACAAGGTGTCCGGGGAGGAAACATCAGGCTAATACCGCTTAAATGGCAGCAAACATAATCTGGCTGTGTATTTAGGTACATAATGGAAGTAGAAACCTCCATGGATAGTTACCGAACGAAAAAATTGGAGTATGTAAGAAATACAGGGTGAATGGGGAGGAAACGTCGGAAATTTTAAAATAATATTAAGACAATTTTAAGAATATTTTGTCTAATAATCTACTTGGACATTCTGAATTGCTGAGCCGCAATAAGGACTCAAAAGTTGTTTTAGAAGAAACTATTTTTAGGCAAACATTTGCATTTCAGAAGTATAGAAACTGTTCAGAAACATGTAAATTGTTTATTATTTACAGAATAAATTAACATATTTGTTCATAAAGAAAAGTTATCATATAAATAAAAAAGCACCCAATTTACAGAATTCGACTGCATTTTTATTTTCCAATTATTTTTTTTCTTTATGAACAAATGTATTACTTCTGCAAATAATAAACTGTTTACATGTTTCTGAAGGGTTTCTATGCTTCTGAAATGCAAATGTTTGCCTAGAAATAATTTCTTTTAAAACAACTTTTGAATCCTTATTGCGGCTCTGCAATTCAGAATGTCCAAGTATTTTATTAGACAAAATATTCTTAAAATTTTCTCAAGATAATTTTCAAATTTCTTACGTTTCACCCTGTATTTTTTACATACTCCATTTTCCCGGAAACTCTCCTGCTCATCTCGCCACTGCTCGGTATGGAATGACATTATTTCCAAGAGCTTCCACCAGTTCCCTGTGACATTCTCGGGCTTATCTCCCAAGGAGAATGGTTATCTTTGTGCATGAGCGCTGATAGAAACGGATTAGATAGATAGATAGATAGATATATTAAAGTTCGCTTTGAGCTAATGCTCGGTGGCAAACATGATTAGAACCACATATACGACAATTACAAAACTATTACGAATATTTACAAATATAATTACAATTAGAATTAGAGATTGATTTTGAGTTATCTGTAAGTTGATTTATAAGATTTTCTAACACTTCACTCCACTTCACGTCACTTCACTTCACTGCGCTGCACTACACTGCACTCCCCTCCCATGCCCCCCACCACACTACACTACACTTCACTTCACTGTATAAGGGACATGACCATATTAATAATAATAATAATAATAACGTTTATAAAAATATAACTAATAATAACAATAACTTAAAAGTTACATCAAAACCAGTAAGTGTTAATAATTATGATATCAATAATAATAATAATAATAATAATAATAATAATAATAATAATAATAATAATAATAACAATAGTAATAATAATAATGATAAAAGTCTCAGTATGATGACCTACATAGAATTAAGTATATTTTTAAATTTCACTACATTAGAATGAAGAGTCTCTAGTGCTTTTGCAGATAGTTTGTTCCAATCTACAATAGTGCGATTCACAAAGGAGGCCTACATCAGTTCTTTGCTTTCTACATCGTATTTTCCAGGGCTGGTCTCCTCTGCTTTTATAATCAGGTTTCTGTAATCTTTTACTGAGGTCTGCCCATGCTGAGTCCCCTTTGTATGTCTTGTACATTACGCATAAACGCGCCCGCTCCCGTCTCTTAGATAAGGGTTCCCATTCATCTCGTCCATCAACGCGTCCACGATTTACAAACTTTCCGGCCCGTTTTTGAATTTTATCTAACGCCTCGATTTGCCCTTTTCTGTACGGGTCCCAGCAGGCCGCTCATTTACAGTCATTTGGCAGACGGCAGAGAGACAACTAATTTCAAATTGCTTTCCCTGCTTATAGAGACTCTCACAAACCCATCTGTTGTTGTTAATACACTTTAGAACAGCATTTCTTTCATGCGACAATTATTATTCAATAGTTGCTGAAGCTTCTTTCTTCCTCGAGGCTTAACATCAGCTAAGTCGTAGGAAGTGGTTTTTCACATCACACGTGGCCTGATGCTACTTAATTGTACATGAATTTATGCACTTATTCAAAGTTAGTAATAAAAATAATCATTAACATTTTCATAATTTTTTTTCAATGGACATGGCCCAATCAATTTCACTTCTAATAATGAATGAAGGCGTACAATAATTATTTGTCCTTAAAAATAAACAACTTTCACTAGACTTGAACTTGTGATCTCAGTAATAGAAGTTATTATATAAGTTATATTAAATCTATGTTCTTAAGTTAGTCCTTTTGGTTCCGGGTGTAATAGTCGTAAAACCTGCAATTTCGCCACGTGATAGATTCTTATGTAGTCGGTTATTCACGCGTTAAAAGCGAAAGAACCTCAAAGCAACTTGCTCCAAATCCTCCTTTTCGCGAAGGAACCAAAATGTTTTGATACAACTCCCCTGAAACGCGAACACGATCCGACAACAGAGTTCCATCAAAGGCACTCGCTTTAATAAACCCAACAATTTGTTCGTTCAGTCAGCACGGGCCGTGAGGTGCAGAAATCCGCATAGGGAACCCGAATAACAGCACGCCCATCTGCGTCTCTGCACGTCACCCTAAACAGTTGTGAGGAACCCGGCTGGGAGCTGTCAATGGAGAATCAGCTGTCACACAAGCGACGAGGTATTAGTTCGGTGCAGTTCGAGCTCCAACGCCTCCTGTGAATGGACTCCCAAAGCCCTCTGCCGAGGTTTTCGGGTGGTCCCAAAGCCACGCGAATGTCTTGGTGGGGTATTTCTGCAGCCAGTGGGCTCCATTGGATCGACACCACCGGAAATGAGCTGCGTTCGGATTGGCGGAAAGGGAGAACTTCCATTTCCCGTCTCAAGAACATTCTTTTGTGGCGTCTTAAACGAAACCTGTGGATGAAGTTGTGAGGAATAAATAGTGTAGTAGGTGGAGTTGATCCGCAAACCGGAGATTTTCAGACATTTATGCGGGGCCGTTTTAACAGCCCTTGGGGTTAGGTTAAATATGGGCCCCCAATTCTTACTGTCGCCCCCCCCAATTTCGATGCTGCAATATACGGAAAATTCTATCAATTCACATTGTATTTTGTATTTTTTTAAATATTCTGAAAGTATTTCTTAGAGATTCAGTTTAACATTATTTAAATAAAGAATTATAATGTATGTATGAATAACAGGTTTAAAATTACATTGAAAAAATTTTTTAAAATATTCTGAAAGTATTTCTTAGAGATTCAATTTAACATTATTTAAATAAAGAATTTAAATGTATATATGAATAACAGGTTTAAAATTACATTGAAAAAGACTACAAATTAAATAGTTTTATTTTTTATTAACTGTACAATATAAAATTGAAACGCTTAAACCAGCAACATTCAATAATATAAATGTTAGCCAATGATGCACGATCACACAATAACGCCACATCACTCCGTTATGCCATTTTTGGCACATAGTTTAATAACTTTTTAACGTTTTTGAAAAATTTAGTTATAATTTTGTTAAGAACTATCGGGCACTCTTGAGCATTGGAGACCCTGGGCCCCGGCCCAAAAGGTCCGTGCGTTAACACGACACTGCATTTATGTATGAGAGTGTAGGGAGGGGGGTTAGAATGAAATTCGAATTTAAATTCGAAATCAACAAAATATAATTTAAAACAAAATGTCTTTCACAATGCACAACAGACAAAGTATTTCTGGAATTTCATAAATTATTTTGACTAAGTTTGAGAACTAAGTGTGTACGTGTAATATTTTGAACTGGGGAACAGATAGTAACTAATATTCTAATTCTAAGACATTAATTATTTACTTGATACGAGTAGGTCCTTCTTGCTGTGAAGCAGGAAGGAGGAAAACCCTAAATATTATTTAAGATTTCAGGGTCATATCCAATTCTGCAAACATCTTAGCGTTATTTGTGTCACCATTCTTTTGCAACACATTGTAAAATGTACAAAGTAATAAAATAAGAAATAATAAATTAATTAAAGAAAAGTTTTCTCTATTTTATTCTCTACTAGCTGACCCGGCGAACTCTGTTCCGCCTTAACAGTCGGTCCCATCTTTTTCTCGCGTCGCACTCACTGTGAGAAACTGTACTATCCTTGTTGCACTCGTGATAATAAAGCAATTGCAGATTTGTGTTTTTCTCTCAAACAAACAAGAATTTTTAAAAAACGCTCTGATATTAAAAAGATAATTAAAAAATCTATTACGTAGCAGAGCGTGTTTTTTTTGGAATTGATTTTTGTTTAAGAGAGAAATACAAAGCTGTAATCATAGGGACCGGCTGTTAAAGGCAATAAATAAGCAGATTTTGGAATTTATTAAGTTAAATTGTTTATTAGAAAATACAAATAAAAAATTAAGTAGATTTATCATTCATTATTGTTCCTGTATTTTGGTGCATAAGTTGCACTCTTCAGTTAAGTACCAGAAACACCCACCAGCACAGAAAACTTAGGCGAAAAGGCGCGAAAACATACGAAAACGCGTGAAAACGTGCGAAAACGCATGAAAACGTGCGAAAACCCTCGAAAAGGTGCGAAAACCCGCGAAATCACGCGAAAACGTGCGAAATCACGCGAAAACATGCGAAATCACGCGAAAACGTGCGAAAACGCGAAAACGTGCAAAAACGTGCGTTCTCACACAGGAACGCTGTCGAACGGGATAAACAGTATCCTATGTCCGTCTCCTGGCACTAAGCTTCCTGCTCACCAATTTTCAGCCAAATCGGTACAGCCGTTCTTGAGTTATAAATAGTGTAACTAACACGACTTTCTTTTATATATATAGATTTAAAAAGTTAAAACAATTCGAAAAATAAAATAAACTAAAAATATCTATCCTGAAATATCCAATTCAAAATTAATAAATTATTAAAATTAAAACATTTAATATACTTCAAATATATCCTAAGTATGAAGCTCAATGTCATATACTTAAATTATGAAAAATAGTACGCCGAAATAAAAATCTTGAGCAAGGAATCGAAACGGGGTTGGTGAAATTTCAAAGGAGGTCAATGACAACAAAAAGGTCAATTAGCAATGAATAGTGGAATACGCATTCAACGACTGATCGATGTATTCAAAACCAAGATTTCATTTATTACACAAAACTATCAGTAAAGTTGTTAATTTTCTTACTGTGAATACAAAACTCTAAAACATCTAAGAATAACTTAAAAATTAGCTTCTCTTTTGGAATACATCATTCTCATTTACATAAATTGAACTTTTGGCAATGAAAATATGTTATTTCGTTTTTGAAAACTTGTTTATATTTGTTGTAAAATTAAAAATTATAATGGCTAAAAAATTATAAAACTTAGATTTAATAAGCCAAAGGTTCAAATATTTGTCCATTTTCCCTTCATTGTTATCTTAAGTCATTTATCAGCAATTATTAGTTTTATTTATATTTTATGCAGCATTATTTTATGCTGCATGTATTATAATACAGAAAAATAAAGGGGATCGATAACAGTCCGATCCACAAGAGGCCGGTCCAAGAGAGGGGTTGTGAATTCCTGATGCAGAGCCTTCAATTTCGATATGAACATCCTCCCCTTAAAACGAACTCCCCAATTCAGTAAAAGAAGTATATATTATCATACAAATCCAAGATCTAGTAACATAATTCACATAAAATAAATTTAATAAAATAACATAAATTTAATAAAAAACATAAATTTAATAAAAAAATCAATTTCTTTATTTTTTCAATGCCCCTCCAATAATGTAACTCCATCTGTATCTGTGCACGTCTTCTAGAATTAAGTGGGAAATATAGTTATCAATTCATCGTTCTCCGGCAGGAAGTAATATTTTTTCACGAAGGGCATGATGAGCGATAAGAACCCAAATCTATTGATGATTTACTCTTGAAAACAGATTTTGTTACATCGAAGCGGATATTTAGTTAACAATACTTGCCCAAACGCTATTTATTTCTGTATTCAAAATTCAACTAGTATATGACTTAGGGTGCTGATCCCAGAGTTAAGAAAATGTGCATAGAATTCACTCCCCGTAGCACGTCACATACAGTTTTTAACCGTTTTCGACGTAAAACCTTCTTCTACTCTTCATGGATTAGGCTTGAGCCTGTTCCGTCTTCACAAGTTTTGCTTCCAAAGTTTTTTTGAGTCTGCCCACGTCTCTTTTTCCATGCGGTTGATAAAGAAATGCCAATTTAGGTGGTCTTGTATTATCCATTCTTTGCGTGTGTTGATATCAGTTGTTTCGGTATTTGTTTATTTAGCTTCCAATTTCTTCGGAATGTTTTTTCCTAATCTTCTAGTTACAAATATCTTCTTTCGTGCAGTCTAACCTTCTCAGAAATTTCATTTCAGTGGTCTGTATTCTACTAAAGGTTCTTTTTGTTAGTACCAAACTTTCGCTGCCGTACAGAAGAGTTGGAAGAACTATAGTCCTATAGGACTTTATTCTTGTTTCTTGCCTTGTCTTATTTTTTAATGTATTATGTATAGTACCATAAATTTTCTTTGGAATATCGCCAATTAAATGTTGATGTCTTTACTGGTATCTTGATCGACTTGACAACCTAAATAGCTGAAACTGGATAATTGCTATAAAAATAATTTTGGATCATATTAAAAGTTTTCCCCAAAATGACATCACCTTTGTTTTTTCTTTCGAAATTTCAGCATCGTATTTAAAAAAACGTATTTAAGTGGCATAATGCATACTGTAAACCATCATCTGTTTCCTGGTATATTAAAGCGTCGTCTGCGTAGAGTAATAGTTATTTGTGTATCAATGGCGTTAAGTAAATGTTTTTGCCCCGAGGGCGACTTCGAAACCCGAGGGCCTTTTGCCCGAGAGGTTGGAAGTCGCCTGAGGGGCAAACACATCTAGTAACGCCCGTGGTACATACGAAACTTTATGGTTTACTAGTACGTTGCTGAATTAAACGAGAATTCGAAATATTTTATAATTTTTCTTACGTCTAAAGTGAAAAGATGCATTGTTATAGTCATTTATCAATATGACGCCAGATAAACAAAACAGAGTGTGTATATAATTACTATTGCATAATTATTATTGGATTGATTTGTTCGTACAAAATGAAAGAATATTGTGAAGTTCCTGCGGAAATTCTCGCAAAAAATACAACAAAGCTACGCACGGTGGTTTCAAGTAAAACGTCGAGAAATATATGAACATGTTTATGGTGTATTTGAGAGTTATATAAAAGTGTGAATAACAGTGCAAATTACGCTGACGAAACGGTGCTGTTAGGTTATTTGCCTCCATTGCTAAAAGGTATTTAGAATATGTCATAACACCAAAACATAACATTTCGAGGAGGTTAGCCGATGTGCCGTACACATTTTATTATTACTGCTGGTACTGCTACTCAAGAATATGTCTGTATAAAATGGGATAAGTAACAGTGAAATGTACGTAACTGATGGCAATTATAAATTCACGGGAACATTCTAAAATTGCAATTTTCATGACAATTAACCAAAATAAGGTTTAATAGTTATTTTACTTATCTGAGCATTATGCTGTTTATTTATTGTATTTGATTGCATCTTAACTTGAATAAATCAAATTCATAAAAATGTGTGTGTTGTGTTGGTATTAGAGCGGGCCTTAAAGTATTCAAAGGCCCGAGGGCATAAAGAATCAGAAAGGCCCGCAAGGGTATTAACAATACAATGTGTCAGGTCCGTAAACGCAAAGCAATGAACTAGTAACCCATTAAATACTTAAAATATTTCACCCCGTGGAAGGTGGGCTTCCGGCGTGGGTGGGCGGGCGGCCCGCAGCGGTTCGGAAGCGGGACCACCCCAGCGGCGGCGTGGGCGTAGCGGGGGGGGGCGTGGCGGGGAGGGCTGATCCTCTGCTGAGCCTCCTGCGCTCGACCGCCTGCCAATGCGCGCGCTTCCGGATCCACGGCCACCTGCGCGCCCGCCCGCCTCCCCCACAGCGGCAGCGGCGCAGGCGCGGCAGCGTCGCGTCGCGGAATGCAGGAGGCCATGCGCTGGAAACACCACGCTCAAGCACAGAAGATTGATTCATTTATTGAAGTTTGCGGACCCACCGGCTTAGGAGGCTTAATTGATGTCACTGCGGTGCGGACTGGGAGGTCCTAGGGTTCCTGTCCCGGTAATGGCAGGATTTTCGACACTAGCTAGATAGCTGGCGTAAACAAACAAAAAATGGCTGTAGTGTAATTGTAGTTGATCGCTCCTTAGAAGTATCCGTTTCACCGGCTTTTGGTTATGCTACAAAATGCATTTATCGGCTGAGATGGGTAGATGAAATAGCTCTGGCCGGGCGGTCCAAGGATTCGAGTCCCGACAGTGGCGGATTTTCGACAAGTTTAAAAGAATTCAGCCTCTGCCTGAAGGAATAATGCTGCGGTCGGACCGGCATGGTGGCTCAGGGCATCATCTGATATCACTAGTGCCTAAATTCTGAAGGTCCTAGGGTTTGGGACCCGACGATGGCAGGATTTCCGACACTTACCTAGACAGCTAGGTCGAATTCAGCCGCTGTCTGGAGGAGAATTCTAGCGGCCGGCTGCTCTGATCGGTAGTTTTCCGTGGTTTCTCCGATCAACACTAGGCGAATGCCGGAGCAGTGCACTAACAAACGGGCCAAGGATCGCGCGCGATAGTTCCTTCCTCTTCCTTGCCTTGTCCTCCTTACACACGTACTACACTACTACACAAGCCAGGAGACCAGTCGCGAGCTTAGAACATATCCTAGCTGGGAAGGTGCCTCGCTATTGGGAGATACCTGGTTGAGAAAAGCTACAGGTAAAGTTAAGATTCGGAAACAGGCAGAAAAATTCCAGATCACCCGGAGATGCAGTTGTTAGATTCGTTATTTATTTAGTTTTTTTGGACCCGTCAACTGGGTTATTAGTCCCGTACGTGTTGTGCACGTTATATTTCGGAAGATGGACACGTTTATTCCGCGCTGAATCGTGAGATCCAGCGCCGACGTATACAGCTTCCGAGGTTGCAAACTACTCCTTTATATCAGGGAACCATCGGTTCTTTACAACCTCTAGGTATGGAAGTCTCATTATTCCATTATATTTCACAAACATTACACTATAAAACATTACTTTTGTCAGGTGCTTCCCAGAATATATACCACGTTAAGTACAGGAAAAATATTAATTCTAATAATTTGGCCATAACATTACTGCTAAAATTTGGTTATACATTATCTGAAAATTATCGATATATTTCTAATTCATCGAAACAAATTATTCGCTTCAATAAACGAACGATGTGAAAGCGAAATACCGTTATTGCAGAAAACTACATGAAATAGTCCCGAGCGCAGACAGGTATCGTCCACCCCACGCTTGAGCGACCTTGCCTTCCCGCCAGGCCACTCACACGCCCCGGCGCGCGGGTCATCGCGTGCGATTACGGGCCCCTGTCCCCCGCCCCCGCTGCGGGACCCAGGGGGCGTGCGACGGGAAGTGGCCGGTGCCCGTCCCACGCCCTGGCCGTCGCCCGGTGCCGCTAATTGCCGCTATAGCCACTGCACGACACGCGCTGTGATTGCGGGATGGGGTGTTGGGTAGGGGGAGGGGTGAGCGTTGCGCCGAGATCACGTCACGCTGACCGGCGAGATGATCTGGATACGAGGTAATGTGACAATCGAGGTTCGGCGTTCCGCAGGGGCCACTTGCCCCTATCGCTAACAAAACATCGATGTTTCAATATATCGAAGTTTACAATTAAAACAATATCAATAGGGAGTTTCGGTACGGCGAAGATTTATCGCAATATCGAGGTTAATACCAGTCATTAATCAATACCACTCGTACCAAGGCGGTAAACCAATAGATAACTTTTCAATGCTAAAATTTAGAATTTAATGTATTTAAAAATTATTAAATACATCCCGTCCCACGCCCTCATCATCACTCGCGCGCACGCTCACTCCTCCGCCCGGTTAATTGCCGCTATAGGGACGCGACAGCCCGCGCCGTGATTGCAGTGGTTAGTTAGCTGAAATGGGGGTTGCGCTGAAATCACGTCACGCTGACCAATACGAGCTGAATACGGGGTTTTGTGACCTGGAAAATCGAGGCCTGGCGTTTCGAAGGAGCCATATTTTCTTCTTAACCTTCCCATTAGGGATGCGACATGGCAAACTAAATATCAATGTTTCAAAATACTGATGTTCATACAAATGTCAATGGAAATAAGGAGTTTTGGAACGGTGAAGAGTTATCGCAGTATCGAGATCAATAATCATCGAACCACTATCATAAACCTATAGATTATTCTACAACGCTAACATTTATAGTTTAAAAGTAATTAAAATTCGTGAACTATACAATTGTGTCCATCCCACGCCCCCATTCTCACAGTTTTTACACCAATGTCATCGCCTGGTGCCGTTCATTGCCGCTTCAGTCACGCGACGACCCCCGCTGTGATTGCGGGGGTACGTAGTTGGGGGGGGAGAGGCTCTGCAATCACGTCACGCTGACCAACGCAATGAGCTAAATGCGGGGTATTGTGACCTCGGAAATCTAGGGCTGGCGTTTCGCAGGGACCAATTTTCCTTCTCAACGTTCTTCCCATGAGAGATGCGACATGACCAACTAAATATCGATGTCTCAAAATACTGATGTTCAAAATGAAAACATCAATGTTAATAGCGAATAACGTTATTAGGAAATTTTTGGTATTACATTTGGAAATATGAGTACGCGTATACAAGACGGAGATTTTTGTGTGGATTAAATAGCAAGATGGAGATGCAACGAACCGGGAGCGACGGTCAAGAGTGCTCATCTGCTGCAACAGGAAAGAAAACGGGAAGTCCTGTTAAAAAAAATGAAATGATGTAGGAAGATCAAGTCTCGTTCACTTTTATGAATTCATTTAATATTTTGAAGGATGTCAATGGCCATGCATGCATTCAGGGAGGCAAATAGAAAAAATACAAGATGCAAAACAACAATGAGGGATTGAGAATAATATTTTCTTAATGTTGTTTCGGGTTTATATTCTGTGTAAAAACTGCTATATACTGTATACGTGTAAATGTTTGCAGAATACAATAGCAGATGTTACTTAGAAGGTAAGCATAATTATTTCTGAGATACGTAAAATTGCACTGCCGACATCCTCTATAGACGGTCTATCAGACCTGCAAAGTACAATTATCATGACTATCATTTCGAGATAACTAATGATAGTAAAGGGGTCAAAAGGGGAAAAACAGTCAGGTTGATATGTGGCATTCAGTTTGAATATAAATAGAATGACGCAAGATACGGTTCAGTATAAAGAAACACTTTGCGTTAATAAGTTTTACCAAGGAAATGTAAACATAACCAACATATTTCCAGTTAATTATGTAAACCATGTTAGTAGTAAAATAAAATTTCCAGCAGTGAACATATTTGTAGTTCATTAAGAAATAAAATTATTGTTTACGCTCTCATATACAACGAAATAAATGATGGTTTACGTAATTGCAATGGATAAACTGATGTTTAATTGTAGACCAGCTTATTAATTTCCAAACTTACGCCACATACCCAATAGCTCTCATTTACTCCCCCCCCCCGGCGTGTGTTCTCGCCCAGCGTTGTCTCCGAAGGCTGGAGCTCCAACTTCCGTCGGAAGCTCGACGCTCCGGCTTCCGTAGTTGCTGAGTCTGCCGCGCGGAGCGCGGCAAGTGCCGATGCGGGGTTATGGAGCTTGTTTCCGCAGGCGCCCTGTATTTCTTGACTCGAGCCACCGAAGCGAAACACAATCGCTTTGGAACCACGAGACCACGAAAGCTAAGAGTGGTTCTCTGGAGACTCGAGTGTTTCTCCTCAGTAAAGAGGACGGGAAATTGTAGTGGAGAAGTTGGTCTTCGAAACATAAACCGAGAGAGATGGCTCAGGGTATCAACTTATGTCACTGCAATGTCTCTCACCGGGAGGTCCTAGGTTCGAGTCCTGACGGCGGGAGGATTTTCGACACTAGCTTGTCAGCTAGGTCGAATTCAATCGCTGTCTGGAGTAGAATTCTAGCGGCCGGCTGCTCAGAACGGTAGTTTCCCGCGGTTTCTTCGATCAACACGAGGCGAATGCCGGAGCTGTACCCTAACAAATGGCCCACGGACCGCACACGATCTTTCCTTCATCTTCCTTGTCCTATCTTCCACCCTTACTTACTCTAACATGCACATCACTACTACACTTGTTGGGAAACCGGTCGGGAGCTTAGAGCTTGTTCCGGCTGGGGCTGTGCCCAGCTGGTGGGAGATACCTGATTAGGAAAGCCCTTCTAGTCGACGGTAGGTCGGCGCCGGAACTCACCATCGAGTGGGGGAGATAACCGCCACCTCATGATGAAAAAACATGCACTACACTTATGGGACTAATTACCTCGTTAGTTGACGCGCCCGGAATCACGAACAATCAATCAGTCAAGAGAAACATAATTTTGATTTACTAGTAATTTGGTTGAGGAAAGCATTCCTTCTTTTCGCGGTTGTTTCTATTTATGGTAATTTGTTTGCAACATGAAAACGCTTTTCAAGGACATTTTTTATTGCTGTATGTCTCTTCACTGTGTCTGAACGTGTCCATTAGAATAATTACTTACTTTCCATTCTGGTAAATCTTAATATTATTTTGCATTTAATTTTCATTTCTCCTCAATGTTTTTATTCACGGCAGCTAAAGATATTCTTGCATCTCTAGCTTCCACTCTATTTCCCTTTTTAGAATAATTTTCAAGAAATTTACACCACATTTCGCTCATATTCTAATAAATTGTTGCCATTCTACTGCGTTTTCTTCCTTCTTAGCCGCTTGACTGACTTCAACTCGAGTCGTCGAAGCAAAACACGATCGTGTAAAGACCACGAGACCACGAAAGCTGAAGAGGCTTTTTGGAAATGTTCAAGTGTTCATCGAATAAATAGCCGAGGGGTTTCCAACGGGGCGGTATCGATCCATGTGGTCCAGAAATTTTGAAGGTGGTCGATGATGATCAAGAGGGTCAATAGCCAAATAAGAATTGGCGACTGATCGGTATGATAATACCACTGATTAAAACTAGAACTATATGAACTGGATAAATAACTTTCCAATATAAACAACAAACGTACAATACAATAAAATATGAATTCTTTTGTCATCTTTCGTAGCTATACTGGTGAAACTGATGCACATCAACCAGGGCTCCGAAGTCAGGCAGGATTTCTGCCGACCAGATTCGGCAAATAATTAAACAAATCACTTTGGCTTATTTTCTCCAATGCACATCCGCATTCGTGTAACAATTAGACTTATAATTCTTGATTTAACGTTCAGTACCTGCAGATAGGACTTCATTTCCGCTATCTACACTGGGTCTCCGAGAACCTCATCTCCCCGACTGCTTAAGATGTTTAGAAAACTCAAGAAATTATAACTATGAATTCACAATACTACTCTATCGCACAAAAAAATATTCTCCACACTGCACATTCACGTCTAAGGCAAGTAGGAGGGTCGAAGAGATCACTTTTTGCGAAGAATATCTGGTGGATCAGTAAGTCTCTTAAAGAACCAGTTTTACCCATTTCGTGTAACAGCCAAACACCAGGGCAAGATGATCCTACCAATCTAGGAAAAATATGCTGTGTAATTTCATTATAACATATTTGTCATTACATGTTATTAGCGAAGTGTGATCATATTCAATCTTCCTACATCTACTAGAAGTTTGTATCCTTTATTTGGAGACTCCTATATATATATCATCAAAATCATCAAAACACTATATAAGCGAAACAAATAGCTTTTAGAATCTGAAATCTTTTCCTCTGTCTTCCTTGGTTCCTTCAGCCATACCGCGGGGCCCAGGTTGTTGTAGTATATGCCAATCGTTGTTGGTCTTGTCTAATGATGTGTCCTCCCCAATGCCATTTACTCATTTCTGTTTGCTATACTGCATTCTTGATTTTACTTTAGTGATTTTACAAATATCAACCTACTGTAACCCTCCAAAAGCAGGAGGCCTTTGCCCTTTAAGGGATTTTGCAGGCTAATAATAATAATAATATTAATAATAATAATAATAATATTAATAATAATAATAATAATAATAATAAACATCGGACGAACTGCTTTCCTTCCCTTGTAAAGAAACGCGTTTAATTCGTTAATTTAATGATTTAGCAATTTCATGACATTTCTCAATTGTTGCCAATTGACATTTCACCTCACTAGCGCCAAAGATTTTTAAATGTAAGTTTTCCCGTGATCTCCCAATACCTCAGTTTCTTATCAGTTTCAACAATTTTGTACTCTTTTCTTGGGTAAATTAAATACCCGGCAGTGGTTCTTCTAATTATAATTACTCTCGAGTCACTTTTACTTACTAGTAATCTGTCCCTTTTTCTTTACAACCTGCGTATTTTTATATTTGTGACTTGCTCATCATTGCAACTCTCACTCAATCCGTATCGTATTTTACCTCTTCAAGTTTACTGCAATTTTGATGATTGTCCCTTGAAAATATGAAACACATCCCGTATCTGATATTTAAAACATCTACTCTTAGTTAAAATGGGTAGATTCTGTCTTCTAAAAAATGAAATGCGCTCTCAATTTTGAACTGCATGTAAATCTAATGAATAGGGAACACCTAATCGATCATACTCATAAATTTAGGGAATATTTTTAAAATGTTTATTTATTTTTTTGCCCGGACACTTGGAGATTTATCAATTTTTCACCTTCTGACATGGGCAGTTAATTTCCTATCTACCAGATCTAGCACCCAGTGTCGCCAATATATTTTAACTCCCATATTATTGTCCGATTTAAATATACTGTCTCTTCAAAGTCACGAGCTGGAAGGAGAGGAGCGCACTGGCATACAATCTGGAGCTTCATTACACTTAAAGTTTTGGTATTGAAACTCTCGATTGGATAAGTGTCCCCCTCTCCTTCTAGCGCGTGACCTTGAAGATACACTATATTTAAATCGGACAATAGCCGCCAGGGCCCTTTTATATACTATGTCATGTCCCTAGTGGATCGTTCATCCCTCCAAAATCCAGGCACCTCAGCCGGTACCGAATCCAAGTTCCATGAGTTCAGAGGTAAGTGGGGAGGTAAGGTGAGTAAACCTTACCTCCCCACCCACCGAGATGCGCTAGATTTTTAAAATGTCATCGACATAGACTTCTTTTAGATCACTCCGACGACCACACCTTGCTTACACATGCGATGACAAGGCTACTTAAAGTGAAATGCAGCTGCCTTCGGGGCGTGGCCTCTGACACAGACCAGATGCGGAGGGCAGATGCACTGAACACAGACACCCGACACTTGCACCAAAGGGGCATCACGAGCCTAATTTAGTATGATTTATCACTGGGGATCGATTTTTAAAGAACACATTTTTAATGTAAAGAACGGGCTAAAAGAGGAAATTATGTCTAAAAACGTACAAAGGAAACAAAGGACCAAAAACTGAAAAGGCACATCGTGGGTATTCATAGAGCATTATTAAGGATATGTCTTCAACCTGTAGCACAGTAGCAGTAAACATTAAAATATTCTTTCGATTTTACACACACACACACACACACACACACACACACACACACACACACACACACATACACAGCCTGCGAGTATCCTTTCAATTTTACTCATTAAATAAAACAATGTAGGTTATTCACGGTTATTTAAAGTTATTTAAATATCAATAACTAACAGCAAGTAACAAGAAAGGTTTACAATGTGTGATGTATTGGGAAAAGACAAAATCAATCTTCACGAAAATGAGTTAATTTCAAGATTTGATTCAGAAAACGCCTTATCCGAGCTTCGTTACATCTAAACGCCACATCATAGCTATTTTTTACAGTTATCAAGCAATTATAGTTCTCTCTTTACTTCGATAAAAAACACATCTCCGAATAGGATTGATTGATTGATTAATTCGTGTTCCCGGACACGTAGACTGCTAATGATCATTAGCCCCGTAAGTGTAGTGCATGTTTTTTATCTGGAGATGGCGGTGATCTTCCCCCACTGGATAACGAAATCCGGCGCCGACCTACCGTTACTAGCGGGGTTTCCCCAACCAGGTATCTCCCACCAGCGGGGCACCGCCCCAGCCGGGACCATTTCTAAGTCTCCGACCGGTCTCCCGGCATTTGTGCTAGTGTAGTGCATGTTAGTGTAAGTGTAAGGGGTGAGGATAGGACAAGGAAGAGGAAGAAAAGTTTGCGCACGGTCCGTGGCCTGTTGGTAAGGGTACGGCTCAGGCACTCGTCTGGTATTGATGAGAGAAACCACAGAAAACTACCGATTAGAGTAGCTGGCCGCTAGAATTCTCCTCCTAACAGTGGTAGTATGTCTGTAGTATCTAGTTTGTCTCTCTAGTCGAAAATACTGCTACTGCCGGAAGTCGAACACTAGGACATTCCGTACAGAGACACTGCAGTGACATGGACTCTGAAACACCTATGCCAGTAAAGAATCCAAGAAAAAGTGTTTTTAAGGAAGGTTTGATGTAGAGTTTTATCGATGGCATATGTAATGGCGAAAGACGGTGAATTACTACATTGCTTTTCGATTTCGGAGAACAATTTTAGAAAAACATGGAATGGATACTTGTTTTTTATTCTTGTGTTGTGGATTGTGTGAATTCGGATAGAGATGGTATTTGCATGAGGTTGTCCCTCATAGATAGCAGCAGAAAAACCACAGAAATCCTTTTATGGAGTTTCTGTCCAAATTTTTTTTATGGGAATCGAGTCCAAATTGGCCACCTTCCAAGAAAACAGTAGATTCGAAAGTTTCTTCACGTCTTCGGGTGTAAAATGTTCGATTATTTTGGAATTTTGGGTGATTGTGTCACTACTTTAGCAAAAATTAAAGTTATAAATAAAGTAGTTGCTCGAGAACATCGATATTTAAACACAGTGTTATGGGGTCGATGTATAATTAACATCAATGTTTTAATTTTGAACATCGGTATTGAAAAACATCGGTGTTTAGGGGGCAACAGAGTTTGTGCACATCTTAGTGGGCAGCAATCGAATGCAATCTAGATCTTCTGCGCATGCGTAGATGCACGAAAGTGCTGTGTAACTTGAACTGCGCATGCGCAGAAGGTCGATAAGAAAGTAATCTCTCACTCGTTCGATTACTTTAACGTACGAGTATGCACAAACTCTCTAATGTACTATTAACATCGATGTTTTGTTTGGTGCCCCTCAACGGGCGCAAGGCTTGAACACTGTGCCGCTCTGTTCCGCAAGTCGAAGTCCAGATCCGCCCCTGGTTCAGCCGCCGCACTACCTCAAAACTCATCATCTGCCCCGCCCCCCGCCCACCGTCCCCACCGGCCAGCCACTGAGAGGCGCCGCAAACACATGCGCTGTAAGCGTAAGGCCTCCTTACCGTACATTTCTTCGGCGAACTTAGGAAGGACTAAACTTTAAGATGAGCCTGAGGACTCAGGCTTGGCCACTGGCGAATCAAAATGACCTTGCCCCAGCAAGTCCGTTAATGTTAGGCCTGCTTCGTGATGTAATATTTAACCAGTTTCGATTGGTTGGTTGGTTGGTTGGTTGGTTAGTTAGTAATTCGGGTCAACAGCTTAAGTCATTAGTCCCGTAAGTGTAGTGCATGCTTATTCTCGAGAGATGGTGGTGATCTTCCTCCGCTGGATGGCGAGATCCGGCGCCGACCTACCGTCGGCTAGCGGGGTTTCCCCCTAATCAGGACTCTCCCACCAGCGGAGCATCGCCCCAGCCGAGACAAGCTCTAAGCGAACGACCGGTCTCCCGGAATATGTGGTAGTGTAGTGCATGTTAGTGTAAGTGTGTGTGTAAGGGGAGAGGATAGGACAAGGAAGAGGAAGGACAGATCGCGCGCGGTCCGTGGCTCGTTTGTTAGGGTACTGCTCCGGCATTCGACGAACATGACAGGCTAGTGTTGAAAATCCTACCACTGTCGCGATTCGAACCTACGACCTCCCAGTCAGAGGCGCAGCAGCGACCTCAGTTGATGCACTGAGCTACCGCTACTGCTACCAGTTTTGAGAGCATCAATTCAACATCCCCGTTTTGAGAGCGATATCTTGACAACAATGATGCTTGAACATAGATGTTTTGAAACATTCATGTTTTGTTGTCGATGTCGCATTACTACTTCGGTGACAACAACGGGCGCATCGCCTGAATACTGCGACGTTCTGTTCGGCTGAAAGTGCAGATCACATGCCACAAACCATGCATCGGTAGCGTAAGGCCTTCTTAACGTATCTTTCTACGGCGAACTTACGAAGCTCTAAGCCTTAAGATGAGTGAGCGCTCAGCTCTGTTAACTCTTTTTATTTATTTTTTTACTTTTGTCATTTAAATCATAATTATTAATTAATAGGCATTGCCACTGTCGCATTAAATGGTCCAGCCCCTGCACTAGCGAATATGTTAGACCAATAACGTGATATAACATTCAACCAGTTTCGATAGCATTGATATTGAAATACATCGGTGATATGGGGTAGATGTATTATTAACTCGATATTGAAAAATATCGGTGTTGTGGGGTAAATGTATTATTAAGAACCATGTTTACATTTTTAACATCGATTTTGGAAATCATCGGTGTTGTCGGGGCAATGTATTATTAACAACGATGTTTTGATTTTGAACATCGATATTGAAAAGCATCGGTGTTGTTGGGGCAATGTATTACTAACGACGATGTTTTAATTTTGAAAATCGGTATTAAAAAAACATTGAGGTTTTGGGAGTAATATACGAAGGCTATCCAGAAAGTAGATTACGTTTTGGAATAAAAAATAAACAAAGTATAGGAAACAAATTTTATTATATACAGATGAAAGCCACACTCAAATTCTACTTTTCTACATAGTCACCATTCAAATTAAGGCATTTATCGTAGCGATGTACGAGCTTGGAAATTCCTTATTCGTATTATTAACATCGCTTTTTTGCTTTCGGTGCCCACGACGGGCACAGGGCTGAGCACTGCGCCGCTCTGTTCCGCACAAAGTCGAGATCCGCCTCTGGCTCAACGGGCGCACTCCCTCAACGCTCATCACCTGCCCCGCCCCTCCCTCCCGTCAGCGGCTGCGGCGCCCTAATGAAAACAGATGAGCGGCGCGCCGCGCCGATATTGCGGGCGATCGGCGCGTGCCCCGCCACGGGGGAGGGGCGGGACACGCGTGCGTGCGTGCGTGTGTGGATGGGGTGCGCGAGCGCGTGCTCCGATGCTCAGGGAAGAGGGGGTGGGTGTAGGGTTTGATGAAGTTGGTGGGTGTTGCTCTTTTCGTGGGAATGGGGGGGGGGGGTAAAACTACAGTTTGCGACGAGTGTGATGGTGGAGGGAGAAAGAGAATGAGGATGAGAGAGACAACGGGGAAACCTCTTGGAACAGAGAGGGAAACGAGGATATAAAGAGATGAAAACATTACGGAAAGTAGTGAAAGGGAAACATTGAGATTGGTAATGGGAGGGAAATATGAGAAAGATACTGAAAGATGTAAACCACTGAATAGGGGCAAATAGTGAAGAAAGAGTGAGAGAAGAAAATAAATAGAATTACATGGGAGAGAAGCAGAAAGAAATATCAGGGAGAAGGAGAATTATTGGGAAGAAATCAGCCTGAAGTAGAAAAATAATAATTAAAGTATGACAGAGAGAGAGAGAGAGAGAGAGAGAGAGAGAGAGAGAGAGAGAGAGAGGAGAGAGAGAGAGAGAGAAGGGATATTCTTGTTCTACATAGTCAGCATTCCTGTGTTAGGAGAATTCACCATTTATACAAAAGCTTGTGTATTACAATACATCAAATAACATTTTTATTGTGATCATGAAGTAATATAGCCAAGCTGATAATTTCAATATTCATTTATTTCTTTTCATAAAAGGTATATTATTATTTTCAATTCTTATGTTCGTAACTCTATACAAATAATCAGCAGCCCTCCTAAGTCATCATTTTCTGAAGTTTCCTACACACGCACAAGCTGTTTGTCCTTCATTTGTAAGTAAAAGGTTTTGTGTGACCATTCAGGTCGGCGCGACAAAAATCACACGAGAAAATGAACAGACGCAACTAAGCAAAGATGCGGGGTGAATTTCGTGAATTTGTTGTTCTTTTGTTCGCAGTTTCTCGCGACGAAAAGATAAGTGTAATTGCTGTCGAGTTAAAAGACGAGTTATTTACTAAATGCTCTATAAAAGACCAGAGCAATGCGTAGTGAGCACTGAAAAAAGAAGAAATGTTAACTTTTTGGAATGCGAGATCTTATGGGATATACTCTTAATGAATAGGTATTAAATATTTCTTATACTTCGATTTCGGCATAATTTTTTAATAAACAACCAAATTCTTGTATGTTTCTATTCAAAACAATAAAAAACATGGTCATGCGTCACATGGTCATGCATTAAGAATCCTGGATGGTTGACTAAATTATGTTGAAGTTTTTTGAGCTCTCGTCCCGTAATACGTTCAATGTCCAAGAATAAGTATAGACGTAAATGCGGTGAAAATTCGTAATCTAATACACTGAATATTACTCATTTCAGGTGAACGACTGGAATTTTGTCAAGTTATAAAAACAACTGGAACATTCAAAACACGCAGTACTCCGCAAAATGTCTTCCGGCAACTAGATGATCTGCATCACCAATTGGTAATGCCACAAAATGCTCGGTTCAGAGCTTAAATTTAGGGCTAGAGATAGTTTTCTCAAGTGATTTTAGTTTGTTACGATGTAGTCGCTATACATAATCAAGTAAAATTGTTTTAAATCATCTCGAAAAGTGTTTAGAAAATAAGTCTCCAAACAGATGTAAATGGGCATGACCATCGACTTCCACATCCTCCTCAAAATTTACTTATATCACGATTTCAAAGATACTGAGAAACGTTACTTTTTAATGAAAGAACTGTCCAAATAATTTTCTTTATAAAAGAAGTTTTGAAGAGTCTTCCTATATAGCATTCGAGTAACTCCTCGAGTGCGATGCGTGGTTTCCGTCACTCGCGGCTAGACATCTTCCCCCTCCACCAATCGAGACATACAGCGTCATTCGACGCGTCTCAGTCTTCTGGAGATAGTGACTGATAATTTGTTTTCGGAACTGCTCTACAAGATTCGAAGAAATTTCAAAACTGAGTTTTTTTGTGCTTTCGCCTAACGTTCTTAGTGAATATGCCGAGAATTAAACCAAAACAAGTAAATTATTTTCCTGCAAACATCCTCCAATTGGCGGAATGAACATTGGTTCTACAATTCCAGCACAGGTGCACTAATGGTTACGAAATGAATTGGATTGAAATGAAATAGACGGGGTAGTGGGGAGGAGGATGCACATGTGACTTGGGCGTAGCCATGTTCAGGGATGGACACGGAAAGTTGTGTTTTGCAGGATGTGTTGACCTGTCAGAAACGGAAATTGGTCAAGACATTAGAGTTGGGGCTCAGAGCCAGCATTGTCGATCTCTCTTGTAGCGACCTTGAGCGGGAGGTCCTAGGGTTCGAATCTTGAGAGTGGTGGATTTTCGACAGAGACGTCTGGAGGAGAATTCCTAGCGACCGGGTGCTCTGGTCAGTACCTTCCATAATTTCTTCGATTAATATCAGATGACTGGCGCTGTAGCATCATAACTAACGGACCTCGGATCGCAGGCGCTCTTTCAATCCCTTCCCTATCTCCTTACTTAAACCACACCACCGCATACATCTGAGCTGTCCGGCTAGCGCTGCTCGGCTTGGGGATACCTGAGGTTGGAAACTCAAGAGGTCGACGTGTAAGTGGGCGCCAGCTCTCAACATCCATCCGGGGAACAGTGCCACCTCCATGAAGAAATGCCTTGTCAGATGACGTTGAATGTACCGGTAGGCTAATGACTAGACATCGGATGTTTAGGAATCAAAAATCAAAAACTTTAGGCGCCTAAAAAGGCGCAGAAAAAAGTCAAGAAATAAGTGGATAAAAGGTACTGTCATAGTTACATACACAATAAAATGGAAAATTGTATTTTTTGTGTATATTATTTGTGTAAACTTAAATGCACAAAATCAGTTCGTATATTTTAATGTAAAACTAGGTTTAGACATTTACAACTCTTCTACATTTTATTCTTAATAGTTTCCATTAACCAGTAATATTTACATATTACCAGTAATTTTCAAGGATCACAATTTCAAATTTGCGACGACTGGAGACAAAATAAGTTTCCTTCTGAATGCGGAGAAGGATATCTGAACGATGTGACTGCATATATTTTAGCAGTCCAACACTAGCAACACTGAAACCTTCTGGGAATTATAATTATTTCTACTTAAATTTCGGTTTCCTCGGTGTATTGTCAATCGTCCATGTTCTCAGATCATGGCTGGTATTTATGAAATAGGAAATGGAGAAATCAGTTGGTTGGTATACTTTCAGGGAATTCTCTCGTAATTTTAAATTTCAAGACGTGAATTTGGCGTTTCGTAATGAATGGTCACTTGGACCATCGCCGATTTTCCGGTAGGCCTTATCTTGTATTGTATGAATATAATAAATAAAAGGCAAAAAAAGTCCTAAAAGGTATTTATGCAAAAAATAGGCATTTATGCTAAAATAAGCAAAATAAGCATTATAAAACTTCGTCATGTCATCATTTGTCATGATTCGTGGATATATTATCAGCCTTTAAATAAGTTCTCTAGAACAAAATAGGCATTTCCCTAAACATTCGATGTCTACTAATGACAGTATCAGTTGCCGTGCTGTGGGATTGGTCCTGGTGGTGATTCTTGAACCTGAGGTGGCGGTATTTCTCCCCAACTGACAGAGATCTGACGCCGCCCGCCACATCGGCTTGCAGGGATTTCCCTTCTAGTCTCCAGTTTCGTTTCGACATGTATGGTAGTGTAGAGCAAAAAAGGCGAGTATAAGTAGGTGAGTATAGAACCAGGAAAATGAAGGTAAGATCACGCGCGGTCCGAGGCCCGTTTGTTAGGTACTGCTTCGGCATTCGCCTGGTGTTGATTGGAGAAACCACGGAAAACTACTGATCAGAACAGCCGGCCTCTAGAACTCTCATTGAGACAGTGGCTGAACTCAACCCAGCTATCTCTCAAGAGTCAAAAATCTGCCACCGTGGGACTCGAACCACTCAGAGCCGCTACAATTCCGACTCCGAGCGTGAAAGCGGCTCCGGTTCGTTATTCAGCGAACAGCGAGCAACTACTCGCCAAATCCCGAGTTGCTTGCTATTTGCCGAGCAATGAACATTGGGGGTTCGCCCTACCCACCGCGTGTCGGTCTTTGGACACATCAAAGGAGAATGAACATTCGCCGAACACGTCAGCTGCTCGGGATTGGGGGTGAGAACTACTCCTCGCTGCACGGCAAATGCCGAATGTGTGGGTTTCGTTCTGAGCTATAAAGTACTCTGGGTTTTTAAAACGTGGCAGCTAAGGATATTATCTTCGAGATGGAATATAGCACGATTGATTGATTGATTTTCGTGTTTCCGGGCGCGTCAACTACTTCGGTCATTAGTCCCGTTAGTGTAGTGCATGTTTTCTCGGGAGATGGCGGTGATCTTCCCATGCTGGATGGCGAGATCCGGCGCCCGTCGGCTAGTGGGGCTTCCCTAACCTTGACTCCCCATCAGCGGGGCGCCGCCCCAGCCGGGACAAGCCTAAGCTCCCGACCGGTCTCCCGAATGTGGAAGTGTAGTGCATGTTAGTGTGTGTAAAGGGGAGAGGATAGGACAAGGAAGAGGAAGGACAGATCGCGCGCGGTCCGTGGCTTGTTTGGTAGGGTACTGCTTCGCCATTCGCCTGGTGTTGATCGGAGAAACCACGGAAAACTACCGATCAGAGCAATTGACCGCTAGAATTCTCCTTCAGACAGCGACTGAATTCGACCTAGCTGAAAACCTAGTGTCGAAAATCCTGCCGCCATCAGGACGCGAACCTAGGACCTCCCGGTCAGAGGCGCTGCAGTGACATCATTTGATGCACTGAGCTACCGCTCCCGGTAAATATGGCACGACTTTTTGCGTCTTTCTCGGTCCTGCCGCAAGATATCGCATGATCACGACGGCATCAATCAGTGCTGCAGATCAAGCGACATCTAGCGGCACGACCGAGAAAGACGCGAAAAGCCGTGCCATATTCCATCTTGAAGATACTACCCTCAGCTGCCACGATACAAAAACCCAAGCAATATAAATTCAGCCGGTGAGCGTGGCGTGGCGTGGCGTGGCGTGGCGTGGCGTGGCGTGGCGGGGGCTCGTGACTCAACGCGAGCAGCGCGGGGGGGGGGGCAGGCGCGGAGGCGATGCTATCGGCGTGACGTGGCTTCCGGCGCGCCCCATTAGCTACCACCCACACCGGCCCCCTGCGAGAGAGAGACAGACAGAGACAAAGAGGGAGAGAGAGAAAGAGGAGAGAGCGCGAGCGACGTCTGTTTTAACTCTCCAATGCCCAAGGTAATGTCGTGCGCATAGCGCTCGCCCATTGTCGACGCGTTCGTGCACGTACATTGTTGCAGCCCTCTGGCAGAATGTTTTAGGGCTAACCAATTGTTGTGTTGGTAAATATTTGCTACCACACTGCGGTTTTTATAGAGCTGCCTCTCAATTCCACTCAAGGCCCGTCACCACGGTGGCATTATGACACGGTTTTTCGCGTCTTTCTTAGTAGGGCCTCAGTCTCTAGAGTAGCACTACTTGATACGATCGCGAGCATGCGACACCTAGCGGCACGACTGAGAAAGACGCGAAAAACCTTGCCATAATGCCACCGTGGTGACGGGCCTTGAGTGAAATTGAGAGGCACCTCTGTAAAAACCGTAGTATAGAGCACTTCTAGAGAGCAAACCCGTTGGTTATATGAGCTTTTTTTTTTAGGAAGAAGCAAAACAGTTATACCTTAGCTGCGTATGCCCGGTCAACTTCGGTGCGGACCAACTACCGTTTTCTTTGCACCGGCCTCTCCCTCCGACTTCAGCACAGCATTTTCCGCCGCCCCCTGCGAGAGAGAGAGAGAGAGAGAGAGAGAGAGAGAGAGAGAGAGAGAGAGAGGGAGGGAGAGTGCGAGCGACGTCTGTTTTAACACTGTGGCGGAGGCAGTGGGGCGCGCGTCTTTCCGGTGGGGGCGGGGGAGGGGGAGGGGAGGGGTTGACTCGGAAGCGCCCGGCGCGTGCCGCTCGCAGGTGATGGGCGACGCCCTCCATCCCCCCGCCCCCACCCCACTTCCCCTCGCGGGCGTCGCTGCCGGGGGGGGGGGCATATCTACTCCTCCCAACAATACTTGCGAGAACGTACAGGAGAGACTTCTTTTTTCTGGATTTCATCTATGCTACCAGTGGCTTCGGTGGAGTAAAACTTAGCGTATCGGACCGTTTTACTCAAGTTCGCAATTTGTTTCTGATTTTCAACTATACTACTAGTGGCATCGCAGGTGTAACGATTAGCGTATCGGACTGGTTTACCAAAGTTTGCGATTTCGTAAAATATTACGATAGTCGTTTTGTGGTTTCCATACAGCAATATCTGATGATGATGCCTAAGGCACCTTACTACGATAGTCGTTTTGTGGTTTCCATACAGCAATATCTGATGATGATGCCTAAGGCACCTTACTACGATAGTCGTTTTGTGGTTTCCATACAGCAATATCTGATGATGATGCCTAAGGCACCTTACTACGATAGTCGTTTTGTGGTTTCCATACAGCAATATCTGATGATGATGCCTAAGGCACCTTACTACGATAGTCGTTTTGTGGTTTCCATACAGCAATATCTGATGATGATGCCTAAGGCACCTTACTACGATAGTCGTTTTGTGGTTTCCATACAGCAATATCTGATGATGATGCCTAAGGCACCTTACTACGATAGTCGTTTTGTGGTTTCCATACAGCAATATCTGATGATGATGCCTAAGGCACCTTACTACGATAGTCGTTTTGTGACTTCTGTAAGTAGAAACTGATGATGCGTAAGCCATCGAAAGATGCTATTCAAATACACAATATTATTGGCTATGATAACACCTATATTCATTTAATTTATTGTGGAGCGGCCATAAAGATGGGGGTGAAGTACGGCAAGTGAACGAAGGCATGAGTCCGTGGTCTTTATTCTAGGATGCTTCTCCGGCATTCGGTTGGTAGTGATCAGCATCGCAAAAGTTTTCGGCACCTGGCAGAGATCGAACCCGCGACCTTCCAATCACCAGGCCGTAAACCGCCGCCTTAACGCCCGCTGCTATAGCTGTTGGTACTTCAATCTTTTATTCTTGTAAAATATATGTGGTTTTAGCGGTAGTGGTTATAAATATTATGCTGTTATTTTTCAGAATTAAATAATGACCAGTGGCCTAAAGCTGTAAAAATGTTTCTGAACAAAACCACACAAAACATTCTTGTTTTTTTCATAAACAGTTGCCTTAAAGTGAGATTCCCCCTCTTATGTTACCCATGTTAAATTCTTAATATTGATGACCCATTATCTCAGAAACTATTAGAGACACCAATTTGAAATTTTTATTACAGTATTACAGTATTTGTACTATTGTTGCTGTACTGAGCTACATTGAAAAGAATTGCTTGGCAAGAAACTGAAATATAATTTTTTTCTCGAACCTCCATTCTTTTCGAAACTTTAATAACAAATGTATTCATAAAATTGAAACAAATGATGCTAACTTCACAAATGTAGATTCTCAGCTTTGCAGTTTCTAGTTGAGTAACCTGTAAAAGAATCAATAAAATGTGTTTAATAGTTTATGAAAAAACGGGGCTTTTGTAACGAAAAATTGTATTATGAGAAAAACGCTTCTAAAGTTTTTACTAGGAATTGTCCAACATATTTGTATTATTTTACGTAAAAACCACCTGTTCTATATTGTGAATTATGCTCGTTATTGCTGATTTCATATTCATATATTTATCATATATATATATATATATATATATATATATATATATATATATATATTTGATTAGAAGCTGTTTTCTTTTCTTTTCTGGCTTTTATGGTCATTTTCTCAGCTGATATCTCTGTAGAGAGGGAGGGGAGCTTGACTGCATCAATTCAGGAGTTATGATTTTCATTATTAAACGTAATTTTGGCATTACATACATTGTTAACGTCAACGATCTTTACGACTGAATTTATTAATTTTGTTCACGAACTATTTAAAACGCCTTTCGATTTTGTCATTTCAGTCGAACTAGTTGTTATTTCTTTAACACGACAGGCTATTCCACCACTTACCCCAAGAGAGAGAAAATAACACTAACTTTAAAACCACAGAACATGCACGCCGAATTCTGTAGGTAAACAAGATAATACAAAAGTGTGAAAATCATAGCCTTCGAGAGTCAATAGTTTCAGAGCTATGTCTGTTTACATGAAACCACAGGACTTCTGAAACGTCAGCCTATCTGTGCCGATGCACATTCAAAACGCAATAAAATACTAAAAAAATAACCATTTTTCAATGAAAAATGTATCAAAATATTCAGAAAAGTCTAGAAAAATATTAAAAAACAGAATTCTAGAAGTTTAAAAAACAAAATTCGATATTTTTCTAATTTTTCGGGTGGAATATCATCTTAACGCTCGTCGCTATAGTAGTTGGTACTTCATTTTCGTTATTCTAGAAAATTATCTGTGGTATTACCGTCATAAATGTGGTCATAAATGTTATGTTTTAATATTTAAGAATTAAATAATGACTAACGTCCGATTGCAGCAAAAAATATGCTGAACAAAATCACACAAAATAGTTTTTCAAAACATTACACACACACACACATACACATACACACACACACACACATACATACACTGTTCAAGAACAACTAATAAAATACTCTCGTTTAGCAGAGAAAATTAAAATTTTAATTAAAAAGGTCTTCACAATAACAGAAATAACATAGTGCAGTATGTATACAGAACAACAGTTCTTTACACACCAAGAATACCAAAAGACTGTTTCATAAAGAAATATGTGAATAACAAATATTTAATGAATGACCTCTTCCTTGGACCGATGCTATCGCATGAGATCAGACGTGTCGTAAGCAATAACGCACAGAGTATGATAATGCACTCGGTACACGGAGTATAAGTAAAGATGGAATAACACAATCAAATACTTGCATTCTTCTGTCACAATAAAAACAGTTTTTTTGCATACCAGCATTATAAACGACATTTTCTGTGGAAAGAAATCGTTCATAAAAGGGCCTTTTACGGCACAAATGATGACGTATTAGATTTTAAAGTTTACTAGTTCATTGCTGTGTTCATACTGTTATTCACACTGTTATATACTTCTCCAATACTCCATAAACATTTTCATATATTTTTCAAGATTTCACTGGAGGCCACTGTCTGTAGTTTTGTTAGTTTTTGCAAGAATTTTCGCCGGAAATTCACAATATTCTTTCATTTTGTACGAACAAATCAGTCAAATAACGATTATGCAATAGTAATTAGATACACAGTCTGTTTTGCTTATCTGACATCATATTGACAAATGAATATAACAATGCATCTTTTCACTTAGACGTAAGAAAAGTTATAAAATGTTTCGAATTCTCATTTAATTCAGCAACGAACTAGTAAGTCATGAAGTTTTGTATGCACTACGGGCGTTACTAGAGGTTTTTGCCCCTCAGGCGACTTCCAACCCCTCGGGTCAGAGGCCATCGGGTTTGGAAGTCGCCCTCGGGGCAAAAACATCTATTTAACGCCCTTGATACATAAATAACTATTACGGAACGAATAATTCCGTCATCACACATTTAGCCAATCACAACGAGAGAAACCTCGGGAGGTAGCGGTAAACGGAACAGCTGAATACTTTTTTCTCATACAGATGTTAAATACCCCAGACGTCACAAGAAGGTTGTTTTGCAAAATTAAATTTTATTATTATCCCAAAAAGTTATAATACAGTAAAACAAAAAATAGCGTATGCAATTCGTTTATAATGTTGCTTTATTGCATTCATACAAATATGAAAACTCGTTCCTAACGTCGCTCGTTTTCAGAACATGTACTCATGCGATAAAGCTTAACATTATACACTAATTGCATAAACAACTATTATTGTTTTGGATTTTTCCCGAGTCACTGGGAATCTAAGAACCACACACCTCTCAGATGGCCAGGGTCGGCGAAGGTTCGTTTCAATTTCCCGCATGTTGGAAATTAGTAATATACAAGAAGACATTCCCTAAAAACATTGTGAAAAAAGTTCTGTAATTACTCACAGTTTTGTTAAGATTTCTACTAATCTAACAAGAAAACACACAGTTCAAAAATCGTTGATGATATTTCACTAATTGTCGCGGCGGCGATGGTGTAACGGTTAGCATATCGGACAGTTATACCGAAGTTTACGGGTTCGAACCCAATCGAAGCCGTGGATTTTTAAGGGCGAAAAAATCCTTCTTACGCCTTTCTTCGGAGGGGAAGTAAATCCGGCTGTCCCATGTTACTAGATTTACTGCATGTAAAAGATCCTCAGGCCTAAATGATGCCTCTGAGCTAAATTAAAAATCGCCTGCTTGTCGCCCAAGTAATACCTTCTTTCTTCCATTGTTGGTGAAAGAAGCGTAACGAAATTTGCGTGGTCAGGCGGAAGAGGAGGCCTCATGGCCTGAGTCTCGCCACGTAAAATAAGGCACATTCAATTCAATCGTCGAGATACCAATAATTCTGCTTTGATATTAAATAATTTCAATAATATCTCGTTATAAATAATATATCTATAATTTTTTCATTCTCTCTTTACAGCTAATCATCCTAACAGATGAAAGTATGTAAGTGTAATGGGAATTTTTCAATTTGTACATTTCATTCGTATTCCCGTCTTCTTCCATACCTATTGTATTGGTTCACTTATTGAAAAATTAGAATATCGATTTATGTTTTGAAAAAAGTACATCAAATTGTGACAAATTGACCTAAACTAGGCACGACAGTCGCTATAAACGAACATTTTTCAAGAATCGAAATGTATGACCTGCGAAATAAGACGCTTTCATGAAAAAAAGCAAAATGTCAAATGTCATGTGTTGCAACATATATTGTGCCACAACCGTTTCTGTATGAGTTTCCAACCACCTGAGACACACAGCGTAAGCGATCCATCACCTAATGATCACTTTCAGTACTGAATATGCTTCCGCAAAGAATTGTACAACATTATAACTGGAGACTGTGTGATAAAGCGGTTGGTGAATTTTCATGGTGGCAAACAGGTGTGAAAGGAGATATTACTAGGTTGATGGAATTCTCTCGAATTTAGTGTGTACTTGTCATTTAGGGTTAACGTATTTCTAAAAAACGAAATTTTGTTAACCGGAGGCTGGTACGACTATTACTGAAAACAGAAGCGTATGATAGAATAGCGAAAAAATAAGCATACGAAAAAAAAATCATTCAATCGCTCAGTAAAGTCTATCAACAGTCGTTAGTTACAGCCAGTGTTCACGACTAGTGTCCACTATGGCTGTGACTTATATAGATGTTGTATTGACCGTGAATATACTCTTGACTTGTTACGGAGTAAATGAGGGGCTAAAAATTAATACCATGATCCTCAGCGGGCAAGATTCACTGCAGGCATTGCTAAAACAAACCAAGGAACCCAATACAGTCATCATGGGTCAAGAAAATTCGATGCACGTCGCCTTAAAAGAAGTCTCTTCTGTAAGCAGACAATCGAAACGTGCTCGGCAACAAACATCATTGCAGACACAAGTAGATAATTATGGCCTTCCAGTTAGGTGTTCCAAACTTCTTGAGAGGTCTGACGAATTTACAAACTCGATTCGATCTCTAGTGTTAGCAAATATGTCCATCAGGTGCTTTTGGAACGCCCACCAAGATATCATTACTCGACCTAGTCAGCGACGAATTGGCATCGGACGCAAAGATCTTCCAGCAGCCTGTATTGATCTCGAGACGGCAGCTCTCTCCGACGACGACATGCAGTCGCGTGAACGAAGTGAGGTGAAGGGCATTGCGTGCGTGCTCAAAACACACGTGTCAATTCTGTGCCAGCGAGCCACTGCGAATAATATCAAATGCGACTTCTTGAAATGGGCTGAGAGCATTGAGAGAACCGTACCATTGGCGGAAAAGGTAGGAAATGCCATGTTGTATCGCGCCAATGCTAAATACATACGGGGTCTTATGATAATGATCAGCGCAGCTTGTAAATTGGTGGATCTCGTGCCTCCCCTACGAGGTCAGCAAGTCTTACGCCCGTCTCCTTCGATCGATGGATGGTGCCAACTCTGGCGAAACGGAGGAAATATTGTACAGAACCCCACCAATTCGCAAAACGTGTCTTGGAAATCCGCACGTATAATCGGAGATGGTCATGCTTCCTGCAAGCCGAAATGGATCGTTCACAGAACCAAGTTACCAACGCACATTACTTCGCTCTTGGTGAAGATATTGGCTGATTACGTGGGAATACCCAGCTGCATGAAAGTGAAGCAGGACGATCCTACGGAAGCAATTGTTTATTTGTATACGGGCACTGCTGATATGTATGCGTCACCGATGTGGCCCATAGTTCAAATCGGTGTATCCTTTTTGTACCCACACGTTCAAGAAGATCTGTGCGTGCTTTTGTTGAGACAACCCCCTACAAGACGAACCATAATACAGTCGTTTTCCGCATCCACGTGGGTGGCTGTTGGTTGCGTATTTTGCGTCTTCGTTGCATCACTACATCTGATTGGAGACGATTGCTCATGCCTAAATGCATTACGCACTTTTATATCCGGCGCCTTCAATGATCGCCGAGGTTCTCTTCTTAATTTTCTATTTGTCTTGTGGAGCTTCTACGGTCTAATAATGGTGAATGCATTTGCAGGCGTGTTCATGAGCTTCTTGACAATTCCTGAAGATCCCAGACAAATCCAAACCCTAGAAGAACTTGATCAAAGAATTGACGGAATATATGGATCTCCGTCTGTTTATGACGCGCTTGTTGATACGAATTTAAATCTGTCACGAAAATTTGTAGCTGTGACTACAATCGAGAAAAGTTTAAATCGAATGATTGCATCGGAGAGAGTAGGAATTCTACATGGAAGAATGGAGCTGGAGTTCATACGTCAACTGTCTATTGCATCTGATGTAAATGGGGCTCCTATGGCATATGTACTACCCCAGTGTGTTTGGTCCCCCGCTTTTAGTGCCATAAACGTGAGAGCGGGATGGCCGCTGAAGGAGCGATTCAGCGCCATGCTGCAGAGTCTTGTGGAAGGTGGTATTCGTGACAAATTACTGAGGTAAGAATACGGCGTCAAATGTTACATATGTAGTTGCTTTTAATTTCCTTATTTTGTATTTTAAAACCTTTTCAATACTTTTAACAGTAAAAAAGATCTATAGAGGTCCGACAAACATAACAGACTCTTTCGCATTATTGGAAATTTTTATGTAATATTGAAGTATTGTAATTTCTGGACAACTAGCATCTCAGCTACAAGTGGAAAATATTCAATACAACCAATTTAAACGACGCGTCAGCTGGAAATATCTGTTTATATTTCGCCAATGATGATCACTTGTCATTTATTGCTTTTCAAACTGAACAAGCATGATGAAATTTAGTAATTACAATATTTGCAAAAAATTATACAGAAATGAAGGAATAATTTCACACAAGCTTGTTTTGATTACACGAAATGAGCTAACAATTTCTGAATTCCATAATCAGGGATCAAAAACGTCTGAAAGTAAAAGACATGCATTTGTTAATTCTAATTTATAATAGTACTTTCCTTAAATCTACTTTCCCTTATAAATAAACTACTTACATATGATCATCACGATCGGCAAGAATGAGAAGCATCGCTGGATTGCCAATTTGCGAACTGATAGCGCGTCAAAGGAAGCGCGGAAATTCTAATTTAAAATTTAGAATTTGTTGCACATTGTTATTAAATTTTTATGTTATTAATTGTGATGTCATCTTATTTTACAATTCTGTGTTTTAATTAAATTGTTTATTTTACAACTATTAATTTTGTGTGTCTTCCTGGTTTTCTGCCTGATGTGGTCACCACTGGGCCGCGAAACATTGCCACATATAATACACATCATACAGCATATTTAATGAAAATGTGTAGATAACTGATTGTCTATAATAAAATTGGGTTTCAATTATCTTTTACAAATATAAAATACTTATATCAGAAACAAAATATATGATTTCATCCATATCATTAATGTAACAATTCATTCACTCGATAATAAAAGTTACGTTAATAGTTCATTCGACAACTTTAAAAAATACATTACTATACTAGCATTCAATCGTACATACATTGGTTTAGCCAGTAATCTTTTAATATGTCGAAATATCTGACAGAAAAATTGTAGTGCTTTTTGATATTTTTTTATACTGAGTATACATTATACATATAGTATCACGGCGAGTTAACTCGCCTTTATTCTTCATTCTTCCCCTTGTCCTTTTTATATATTGTTCACGGAGTGGTTTGTCTCTCCACCATTTCTTAAACATTTTTTGTGTCTCACATCTCATGTTAAGTAGCATCAGAAGTTCAATGTCTGTGTTATTTCGCGAGTCTTTCCACGGTCTTCTTCGCAATACTTCTTACTACACTTACAAAGCCTATTTTTCCCTTTCTTCAGTGAGATTTAATGGCCTCCCTCTTCAGTGGGTCATCTTGATGACTGACTATATACTTCACTATTTGCTATATATACTATATTGTACTATACTATACTTTACATACTTAACTATTTGCCATATGTACTATACTATATTTACTATTGCATTGTGCCAAGAGGCTTCAATTTGTCTGAAGCCTTTTTTTCCTTTCATACGCATCACATTAAGTATATGTACACCCGTGAAAACATTAGATTTTGCGTCGAAAATGCCTTGACCCCAGAGCTTGATGGAGATGGACAACCCTTCTTGCCGACAAGCCTGTCTAATGATTTTTTTCGAAACTACGTTCTCTAGATTAAACTATGAAGATAAAATTTATTTTATTGGAGTGCGTATAAAATACTTTAATGTTCATTGAGAGGTAAATAGCAGTATGTGAAAGACTTCCGTGATTCCTGCCTATGAAACTGAAATGATATTAATTTTTGCGTACGTAATGTTGCTTTCAAGTTTCGTTAAAATAAAATGCGTTTTTATAAGAGGAATGTTAGAAGAATCGATGAATGGCTGTGAGAGTCTGAGAGCAAATGAAGGGCTGAAAGGGACTGGAAGTGTTTTTCCAGAACTTGGGAAGCAACGGGTTCGCTTCCCCGTCTGCGAAAATATTTTTATCCATTCTACTTGGCCATACAATCCACTAAATTACAACATCCTACATTTGTCTTGATGTTATGCACAGAGCAGTCAAAACTCGCTTTCGCGTAGAAGGCGAATATTTGAATTTTTAAGAAATTAAAACATTGATTACTGATATTTGAAATTAAAAATTTACAAAATGTAGGGTGGAGATAACAATTATAGATTTTAACCCTGCATCGCGTACACATTTTGTTTATAACGAATCAGTTTGCGTGGAGGTGTTTCAGCCAGCATGAGCCGGACCGACAACGCCTTTGTACTAACAGGACCGGATCATTAATATAGACGTTGAATAAAAAAAAATGTGTAGATATACACGCAGTAAAGTAAATTATTTAATATTTTGTAATCGGACAAGAAGAAACCAAGTTTTAAGAAGTTTTCTGATAAAAGTATGCAGGATGTCGAAGTACCAAAGTTCTCATATTAAATAATTTGCGGAAATAACTTCAACAGTAATTTTATTTAACATACCTGAATTTTTGTAATTTTCTCCATACAGTTTATCATCATATCAGACGAAAACCTGTAAGTGCAAATTGAAGTTTTCAATTTGTACATTACATTCTAATTGCCTGATTAGGGCATCCGTATGGCGTTCTTTTAAAGTAATTTCATCTACTGAAAAGCTTGGATATCGATTTGTCTTGAAAAAACAAAATGTCTCAATGTGACAAATTGACGTAAAATAGGCACGATTCCCGCTACAAATGAACTATTTGTAAAAAATAGAGAAGTGTAATACCGGAAATATGACTCTCTTATGACCAATATACAAAATGTCAGTTGTCAAAATGTGAATGATATGTCGCAATATGCATTGCACCACAACTGTTAACCTGTGTATGATGTTCCAACCACCTGAAGAGTACTATAACAGAGACCACCATCTACGATATTTTTCAGTAGTGAATATTCTTCCGAAGAGAACTTTAAAGCACCATCACTTCTACGTGACCGTGCAACAAGGGAAAAGTCTATATTCATGAAGATATCCAGAAGTGAAAGAAGTCAATTCTAGGATTATGAAAGTCTACAGATTTTGGTGCGCACGTTTCATTTAGGGTTGAGGATCGTTTAAAAAACGTTTTTATAGCCAAAAGAAAGCTGGTTTGAATTTTCCTGGAAAGAAAAGCGTACGATAGAACAGACTAAGATTGAAAAGCTACGACAATAAAGGTTCGATAAAAAAGCGTATTAAGAATATCTTGCTACGAAACATCGTAAGCAATGACCTACCTGTTGTTGATATTAATGGTCAATGCAATAGATTAGACGGGACAACATGGTTACCGATTGTTATTTTTTAATTGACCGTTTCATCTGAAGCAACACTGTGGAGTCACGAACTATACCAAGCAACGTACCATGCAGAGTACACTTTACGACCTCTCATTAGTGTGAATAAAATACCTTCTATCTATTTAATTCTAAAAAATAATAAAGAACTTCACAAGTGTTATTAAAACTGTTTATACAAATATTTCACGGTACTTGTAATTTTTCATTAGGATTACATTTACAAGAAAAAGTGAAAACTGGGAAGTCAGAATACATAGTGTTTAAAACGTCGATATTTACGATGTAGTGTAGTTTTAGAACCACATGCTTAGTTTATTTGCGATATAAGTATTAAAGGAATTATTAAATATTTAAATAATTTATATTTTCCTGAAAAAATTAAGTTCCTACAATAGATGCAGTCATTAGTTGCTTTGCTCTACAGGTTCACTCACTGTCACTATTCCCAAAAGTGAAAAAACTATTTATTAAATCATGGATCACAATACCTAAGTACCCGTTCAAACAATATTGAAGAGACACAGTTCACCACTGGTATTCACTATGGCTGTGACTTACATAGATTTTGTGTTGACCGTTAATATACTCTTGACTTGTCACGGAGTAAATGAAGGGCTCAAAATTAATGCCATGATCCTCAGCGGGCAAGATTCACTGCATGCATCTCTAAAACAAACCAAAGAACTCAATACAGTCAATATGGGCCAAGAAAATTCAATGCACGTCGCCTTAAAAGAAGTCTCTTCTGTAAGCACACAATCGAAAAGTGCTCCGCAACAAACATCATTGCAGACACAAGTAGATAATTATGGCCTTCCAGTTAGGTGTTCCAAACTTCTTGAGAGGTCTGACGAATTTACAAACTCGATTCGATCTCTAGTGTTAGCAAATATGTCCATCAGGTGCTTTTGGAACGCCCACCAAGATATCATTACTCGACCTAGTCAGCGACGAATCGGCATCGGACGCAAAGATCTTCCAGCAGCCTGTATTGATCTCGAGACGGCAGCTCTCTCCGACGACGACATGCAGTCGCGTGAACGAAGTGAGGTGAAGGGCATTGCGTGCGTGCTCAAAACACACGTGTCAATTCTGTGCGAGCGAGCCACTGCGAATAATATCAAATGCGACTTCTTGAAATGGGCTGAGAGCATTGAGAGAACCGTACCATTGGCGGAAAAGGTAGGAAATGCCATGTTGTATCGCGCCAATGCTAAATACATACGGGGTCTTATGATAATGATCAGCGCAGCTTGTAAATTGGTGGATCTCGTGCCTCCCCTACGAGGTCAGCAAGTCTTACGCCCGTCTCCTTCGATCGATGGATGGTGCCAACTCTGGCGAAACGGAGGAAATATTGTACAGAACCCCACCAATTCGCAAAACGAGTCTTGGAAATCCGCACGTATAATCGGAGATGGTCATGCTTCCTGCGAGCCGAAATGGATCGTTCACAGATCCAAGTCACCAACGCACATTTCTTCGCTGTTGGTGAAGATATTGGCTGATTACGTGGGAATATCCAGCTGCATGAAAGTGAAGCAGGACGATCCTACGGAAGCAATTGTTTATTTGTATACGGGCACTGCTGATGTGTTCGCGTCACCGATGTGGATCATTGTGCAGAACGGCGTATCCTTTTTGTACCCACACGTTCAAGAAGATCTGTGCGTGCTTTTGTTGAGACAACCCCCTACAAGACGAACCATAATATATTCGTTTTCCGCATCCACGTGGGTGGCTGTTGGTTGCGTATTCTGCGTCTTCGTTGCATCACTACATCTGATTGGAGACGATTGCTCATGCCTAAATGCATTACGCACTTTTATATCCGGCGCCTTCAATGATCGCCGAGGTTCTCTCCTTAATTTTCTATTTGTCTTGTGGAGCTTCTACGGTCTAATAATGGTGAATGCATTTGCAGGCGTGTTCATGAGCTTCTTGACAATTCCTGAAGAAACCAGACAAATCCAAACCCTAGAAGAACTTGATCAAAGAATTGACGGAATATATGGATCTCCGTCTGTTTATGACACGCTTGTTGATACGAATTTAAATCTGTCACGAAAATTTGTACCTGCGACAACAATTGAGAAAGGTTTAAATCGAATCATTGCATCGGAGAGAGTAGGAATTCTACATGGAAGAATGGAGCTGGAGTTCATACGTCAACAGACTATTGCATCTGATGTAAATGGGGCTCCTATGGCGTATGTACTACCCCAGTGTGTTTGGTCCCCCGCTTTTAGTGCCATAAACGTGAGAGCGGGATGGCCGCTGAAGGAGCGATTCAGCGCCATTCTGCAGAGTCTAGTGGAAGGTGGTATTCGTGACAAATTACTGAGGTAAGAATACGGCGTCAAATGTTACACACCTAGTTTCCTTTACTTTCCTCGTTCGATATTTCAAAAACTTGTTAAGTTTTTTTTATATTAATAAATAAAATAAATTGCTTTTAGTACGTCGTTCTAAGTTACTTCGAACTCAAAGTCAAAGCAACGGAAAAAGTACTGTTTCCGGAATTGTATAGCAGACTTGCTCATTTTGCTAAACTCTCCTGGCATCTATTTTCTGGTATGTTTTAAATGAAAACAAATTAGTGGGACTATACTGCGACGGAGGTTCGGCTCATGTCTTGGGGAAGGCTCTCTCTCAGGAAGCAGTGAGAACCTGAAATAGAGGGCGGCGAATGGACGTTGCAACTGCACTAAAAACAAAAAAAAACTGTTCTAGAAAGAATGTAAAATTTAATCAAAAAAAGAAAGAAAAAACCTAATTATGAAAAAAATCACAAATCCTGCGCGTAAGCTCAGCGATATCATCCCTTTCCCTAATTCTAATAAAATATTAACAAAAGAAAATCTTAAATATTAAATTTACAGAAAATTTAGGTTAAATGTTAATTTAGAAGAGCCAGTGCGCGGCCAATACTTTCTATGAAAATTGTTATAGTTTTCTTTTTTATGGAGCAAGAGTCTTTTCATTAACAACGCCTGAAGGGTGCAACGGAAGCCATTGTTTGGCACTCCACTGACACGACCATTTTGTGGAGGGCGACCACGCCTCACTGCTGTAAAGAATCCACTTTCCCCGGTCACCGCCCTATGTCGTCTCGGAGGAAGCGAGCCAGGTGTTTGTGGGTCGGGCGTAGTATCCTTAGTACTGATCCTCCGGGCGTCTTCTTCCTCTCCCGCCAGGTGTGACGCGACAAGGTTACGACAGCCCAGCTCCAGTTCGTAGGATCTCCGATCGCGCGATACTAATCGGATTTTTGTCTTCTCGATTAAGTTAGAATTGCGTCGCGTAATTAAAAGAATGCGCGCAATACTGCCACGCGAACTAGTGTGGGTGTTTTTGCCACACGTCGTTGATTGATTTTTTCGTGTTTCCGGGCGCGTCAACTACTTCGGTCATTAGTCCCGTTAGTGTAGTGCATGTTTTCCTCGGGAGATGGCGGTGATCTTCCCCCGCTGGATGGCGAGATCCGGCGCCGACCTACCGTCGGCTAGTGGGGTTTCTCCCTAAGCTGGACTCTCCCATTAGTGGGGCACCGCCCCAGCCGGGACAAGCTCTAAGCTCCCGACCGGTCTCCCGAAATATGTGGTAGTGTAGTGCATGTTAGTCTAAGTGTGTGTGTAAGGGGAGAGGATAGGACAAGGAAGAGGAAGGACAGATCGCGCGCGGTCCGTGGCCCGTTTGGTAGGGTACTGCCCCGGCATTCGCCTGGGGTTGATCGGAGAAACCTACCGATCAGAGCAGCCGGCCGCTAGAATTCTCCTCCAGACAGCAGCTGAATTTGACCTAGCTGAAAACCTAGTGTCGAAAATCCTGCCGCCGTCAGGACTCGAACCTAGGACCTCCCGGTTAGAGGCGCTGCAGTGACATCAGTTGATGCACTGAGCTACCGCTACCGGTGCCACACGTCGTACTTAGTGCGATCGAATAGAGAGAATTTCCCTGAAAACAAATTGCATCGGCATGCAGCAGAGTATTCGAAGACTTAGAACTCCACTGAGATCAAATTATTAAGAAAGATTTTGTGGGAACTCGCCCGAAGCAAGATATTCACTCCTCCTACTTTTGAACTCTTTCTGCTACTATCTAATGATTCTATCTGCTTGTCGACTCCTGACTATCTCCCCTTTTTGGAGTGAACACGCGAGCTTGCACCAGACCTGGGTCATTCCCTCTAGTCACTCAGAAGTTCTAGAATGTTCTCTAGATTTTAGTAAAAGGTTATGCGATAGTCCAAAGGTCCCTGCGTCGAACGAAATTCCCCTCCAATCACTAAGAGCGTTTTTCAACAGCTTTTAGTGGAAATTTCCGTAATTGGCGCTCTCGCTTGCACTAGATTTAAATAAAACGCCTGAGTGAGCTGTGGCGCCCCTGTCGGTTCTCGTAATTCCCGGGAGGGGGGGACTCGAAAGGGTGCGTTCACTTAACTGGGCCGCCCCGCCGCAGCCGTGCCGCAGGTATAAAGAAATCGAAGCTGCGCATGACGAATTTGCCCTCCTTTTCGAGACTGGCATGGACTCGCACGAACTTGGATTCTGTGATGTAGGTCTCAAAAGGAAATTTATTTCTTTACTGATTAAATATTCAGTATCATCACAATACATATTTTCTCGTGTTATTAGTAGCAGTTACGTATTATTTTTTTTCTTCTCCCATAGTATAATGCTATCATTTGATTGCTGTAACCAGTTGCATAATGATACTCATTACGATACAGATTTCATTATGACACAGGTTCTTGACCAATCACAGAGAAGTTTACAAACCAAGTATTAACACTTCATTAATCATTGAGAATCGTTCGATATGAATATAGTAAATGTTTTGTTCGATTGAGTACATTGAAATTGCATATGATATTATTTTATTCTTGTTTTTTTAATAGTATTCTTTCGTGGAATATTTTTGAAAATAAATTAGATCGTACTTTCACTTTGTTCCTATTTGACTAGCGCAGTACTCCCTCGCAGGCGGACTGGTAACCACAGCCACCTGCGGCAGCATGCGAGAGTAGGGTTAGGAAGCTGTCCGCTGGGTAGCCTTCGCTGAATCCTGCATGTCAACTGCCAGGAAACGATTATTTTTTTTAATTTGACGCATATTAATTACTCATTTCGACCAAACGCATCTTAGTCACTGATCGAGCATTGAGCACCATTTCTGGAGTAATTCTGCGTTCTTGGCGTCCTCTGTATTCCAGAGGGCGCGGTATTTTACATCTGTGTCTCGTCTGTCAGTTGCCAAAAGGACCGCCAGGTAGCATCTCCGCGTATGCGCCTCTTACTTCACGCGCCCCTGCGTCACTACCCAGCGGCCAGAATTAGGAAGGAATGAGAAAAGAGCTAGGGTTTAGGAAACTTGATCGGGGTTGGTTTAACCCAGGCGAAGCAAGCAGACTTGTTTTGTTGGAACAAATTTCACATGATCTCGTCCGGGAATCGATCCCGAACTTCCTTGGTGAAAGGCGAGCGACTTCGTTCCGAGCCACGAGACCACTCCATGTTTCATCGTTTCACAGTGTATTATTTATTATTGCAATTCATAACCCAGAAACTCTTAGATTGATTACTAATTCTGTACATACGTTTGAGAACTTGGTGGCAGAATACACTAACTAAACATTACAGAACCTAACAATACAAAATTTTACAAATTATCATGAACATTTCACCGAGCAAGCTTTCATAGCACTCCACCTCACCACACTTTACTTCGCTTCATCACGCAGCTGATCACCGAGTTTTAATGTGTTTCTTACACATTCGTTTCCCTCAACTTCACAACACTGCACTACACGCCACTGCACATAATAATAATAATAATAATAATAATAATAATAATAATAATAATACAATATACTTTACATAGGAGACTAGTCATTTAATAATATTAAAAATATAATACACATATCAATTTCTGGGAATCTAATTTAGTTTTATTTTTAAATTTGCTCAAGCTTTGAGGAAAGGGATCAAAGATTGTCACAGGCAAACCGTTCCAGTCTCTAATAGTTCGATTCGCGAATGAATATTTTCCAACGTCCGTTTTCTGAATTCTTGTCTGAATTTTGTGCATGTGATCCGCTCTACCGAAATATTTAGGTTTCCCTAATCGACTTTGAATTTCTTTCCACGCTCGAAAGCCTGTGTACGCTTTATATATAGCATAGAGACGCGACTTCATTCTCCTTCTTTCGAATGACTCCCATACTTCTTTATTCTTGGTACCGCTGTACGTAAATTTTGATGCTGTACGCTGCACCTTTTCTAGATTTCTTTGCTGCAAAATTCTGTATGGGTCCCAACATATCGCGCCATATTCTAATACGGGTCGCACTCTTTCGCCATATTCTAATATGAGTACTCTTTTTCAGAATCCGCCCAACAAAATGCAAAGACCTCCAGGCTTCTCTATAAGGAAATTTACTTCATTTTCTCAGCTCAATTTACTGGCTAGCTGTATTCCTAAATATTTGCAAGACGTGACTCGAATTTATACGCGGTTTCATTGTAACTTCGATCCCTACCAAACGTGATGGTCTTGCTCTTTGAACTGTTTATTTCCATGCCGTTTGTCCGCCCAGATGTGTAATTTGTCTAAGTCTCGCTGCAAAATATTTGTCGACAAATCATTCACGAACGCAAGAAACGTAAGTGGTTCGATGACACTCTCTTGTGGAATTCCTAACGTGACGTTTCTCGAGGTTGATAAGTAACTTCCGATTCGGACCTCCTGTCTGTAACGAAGTAGTTCTTTTATCCACGGTACCACTCATGTCTAAACCCGAATCTATTAATTTCTTTGTAGGATAATGGATCACGGGATCGGTCAATTAATGGATTACATTAGTTTGCCAACGTTTCGGAATATTTAATTCCTTCATCAGGGCTTACTAATGATGAAGGAATTAAATATTCCGAAACGTTGGCAAACTAATGTAATCCATTAATTGACCGATCCCGTGATCCATTATCCTACTACTTATTAACGGTCGTGATTTCTACAATGATTAATTTCTTTATTATACGATCGTGTGGACCTTCACACATCTATTGGAAAACTCATGTTAGAACCTATTATTTCTCTTACGGGACTAATGACATTCGCAGTAGACGAGCCCAAACACTCACAGTTCTACTAGAGGCCGCTTCTACTGGAGACGACCGTGGCTCGAAGTTCTCCTAATCAATAAATCAATCAATGAAGTTACGCGCCATCAATGTTCGTTAAGCAGGGTCGTGAGTTGTGGACTGCCTAGTTTGGCAGTGTATTTTCAACAAACTAATTTATAATGAGGAAATTTAATTCGTCTCCTCACCAAGACATCTCCAAGACATGTTCGTTCGTTTGATGCCTTATTTAGGAGATACTGAAAGTGAGATCTGCAAAAAGTATCCATATTACAGAAATTAAATACGCAATTATCTTTCGACTGTTTCAGCGACTACTGGCACCACCTGAGGACGAAACGCATTTTGGTGGGGGAACCTGGAAAGGACCACGCGGGCAATTGCAAGCCCTTGGAGCTGCTCGACATTGTGCAACCCGCCATCTTGTTGGTTGTCGGCCTGCTGTTAGCGGGCACTGCCTTCGTCGCCGAGCACTTTTATGTCAAATGGGAACTCAACCGCCGTCGGCGATTGGCGGTTGAGAAAAAGAATCGCGTCGCTTCTAAAGCGAGAAGTTTTTGCACACTTAGGCGAAATGGAAGAAGTTCCGAACTGTGGCGACAGATATTGCATTAAATTCCCATAATGCCACATCTTGATTGGCGTTTCTAAGCTGCGCCCTCTGGAGAAATATTCTAGTCGAAGTATATACTTCGGTGTTTATAACTTGGCGCGTCAAGACCTATCTCCACGATGGAATGTGGCACAGCTTTTCGTTTGCTTTCCAGTGGTGCTGCTAGATGTCGCATGATCGCGACCGTATCAAGCAGTGCTGCATATCAATCGACTTCTAGCAGCAGGACCGATAAAGACGCGAAAAGCCGTGCCATCGTGAAGATCGTGGCCTTGACGCGCCACGTTATAAAACCCGAAGTATAATGGGGAGTTTGTGCACCCTCGAACGTTAAAGCACTATCAATCCTCTGCGCATGCGTAGTTCAAGTTTATGATACAAAGCAGCAACTGTCAATAATTGACAGTTCTGCCGCGTGTTTCACACGTTTCACACAAGATTATTCTAAAAAACCCCTCTGTTAATATTTGATTACTATTTGCCACTTGGACACGTTATTCAACTCTTGATAATTATTTATAAATATTTACGCCGGCGTGGACTATTTTCTAAATATATTTACGTAATTTATTTACTTCATACTGAAATATTTATTAGGTTGATTTTATTATCATTTATTTGTGAGTATCGACATACAACATACCAAATCTTACTTTGCTGTATGCGGACGTGCTGTCTATACTGTGATGGTTCTATTTTTCCTTCAATGAATCAGATTCATGAACAGATATATCCATTTTTTTAGGGCCGATGATTCTGCGGCATACACAGATTTGAATAATAGCAACTCCTTGTTTTATAAAATTAAAAAACACATTTCAAAATTAGAAAGAAACATTCACAACGATTACAATAATAAAAATGAAAATAAAAACTGTTACAATTGACATCTAAAAAGAAAAACAAACTCAATCCTAATAGTTCTTCGAATATATCCACCGTCCGTCTATGCCTCCAAACATCCACGCCCAACGTCCCTTCATCCAAACATCCCTTCTTGCTCAAATTTACAAGACGTAAAAACATCGTCCACGTGCCGAGACATTAAAAATCTTTCCACATTCCAATTTATATCTATATCTATATATATCTTTATGTCAATATACATCTTGACTCGTTACAACATAGGTTCGCGATTTATGGAAGTTCTGTTAAATATTTTTTTAATTGATGGCAACTGACTACAAATTATCATTCAACAATAACTGTTGACTGCAAGGAACATCTACAATTCTTCCCTAATCTAATTTCGCTCCTGAATATAAACCTATTTCAAATTCCAATTAATGTCTAAAATACTTTTAACATTCTTTAAATTCTTGATATCAGGACTCTGAAAATATCGAACACAATTGCGTACTACACCTTTCCCTATGTCTGAAATAAAATCGCGATTCCCCAAAACCGGACGTCCCATCTAATCGTTAACGTACCAGCTGATGGGCCTCGGTCCGTTGCTAGCGTTCGAAAGAGACCGAACTCGTCTATCTATGCCTCGCCACGCCTCCCAAAAATATATTCTTTATAAATTACAAGGGACCTTGTTCCCTTTCTCTTCCGGTTTATCACATTTATTCGTCCTCTCGAGACTTATTTACTGGTCGCACTGGCAACCTATTGACCTTTCCCTATTCTGTACGCCTCAATTAAACGTATTGACATAGTATTTATTGAATATTACGATGTCGTTCATGTAATGAAAGTGAGGGTCTTTCTGGCTTATTATAATACAGATAATTACTTAAACGTATCAATGTCATCAACATGATGTTGCATCATGCGTATACAGTGTTAACTGCTCACTACCGCCAGATTTGGGCGCATATTCCACATGGCTTGCCCGAGTAATCCATCCAATATTGCAATTTCAAAATTATAATCACCATAAGAAATACTTGGAAGGGCATTGATGATTCGAATAGAATTTAGTACAGCTACTCTTTTTTACGATTTTTGCTAATATGCACAATAATGCACAAAGATCACCTGTAAACTGTCTTCTGGGTTATTCTCTAATCCAAATATAATATTATTCTCAATTAGTTCCGAAAATTTTGTCGCAAAATCTTCTACAACTACATTTGATTCTTTCCCGAATTTGCTGAATACTTCCATATTTTTCTCCCCTAGTATTTGAAGAGTTTCCCTAAACTCAGTCTAATTTGACTCCGAAAACTCTGTCTAATTCGTGTTTACTTCCGTTTCTGCAATTGCTCTGTTAATCAATTCGTATGCGTATCTACTAAAACATTTTGCCGCATAAAGCCCACTATTTTGTATGCTTATGTGAATAAGGTGTTAGTTAAGTTTAATAAAAATACGTTCTGGGTAACATTTATTTGACAATCGGTATTTGTACACTTAGATAGATATTTATTATTCTGCATGTAGGTATATACAATCTGGTGGCAGAACTCTACAATTTACATATTACTGATATTAACTTAAAATTATTTAACAACCTAACTTTAAATTATTTAAAGACAATAATAATAATAATAATAATAATAATAATAATAATAATAATAATAATAACAATAATATGCTAACAATAATAGCCTTAACTACATTTTATGGTTGACCTGCACAGCTATTTGAAACTATTAAATACAAGATTACACGACTAATTCTCTTGACTTCACCTTCACTTCACTTTACTTCACATTTGAAATTCACTTCTCTTTCTACTTCTATACTGCACTACACTGCACAACGCTTCACCACAACACTTCAATTCAATACTATATAATTATATATTTAGAACAGGAACGCATTTAATAGTAATTAACACAATAATAGCAATAAAATTATCAATAATAATCAAATAATAACTGACATAATAATCCAACTTACTAAATTAATGAAGTTTACAAATACCATTAGTTAATTTATTTTTAAATCTTTGAACACCTAGAGGAAAGGGTTCCAAGGCTGTCGCAGGTAACTTATTCCAGTCCGTTATTGTTCTATTTGTAATGAAAATTTTCCAACATCTGTTCTCTGTGGCCTAAACTGAATTTTGTGCTTGTGATCCCCCCTACTAAAGTACGAAGGTCTACCCAATCGGATGTAGATATCTTTCCAAGCTGGATAACCGGCATACGCTTTGTACAGAGCACAGAGTCTTGCCTTAACTCTCCTAATTTCTAGAGACTCCCATTCAACATTCTTCCTATTCCCTCGGAAAGCAAGTGTATACGCTCTTCTCTGTACTCTATTCAAATATTCCTTTTGGGAATTTCTATAAGGGTCCCAACAAACAGCCCCGTATTCCATTAATGGACGAACTAGAGATAAATAAGCTAATTCTCTCGCTTTCGCAGTACTCTTTTTTAGTATTCGCATAGTAAAATGCAAGGACCTCCAGGCTTTCCCTACGACACAGTTTACCTGATTTTCCCAACTCAATTTGCTATCAAAAATTATTTCCAGGTACTTACAAGACACGGCTCTTGGAATGTTTTCGTTGCCTAAAATTGAGTTTCATTGTATTTGCGGCCCCTACCAAACGTGATGGTTTTGCTTTTCGAACTATTTATTGTCATGTCATTTTTTTTGTAATGAATAAAAATGTAATCTGTCTAGATCACCCTGCAAAATGTCCTCGTCTACATTTGATTGAATAACGTACATGAAGAACTTAAGAACGTAAAAGTGAGAAATCAAACTTTCATTCACTCTCTAATATTACTCACTGTTTTGTTTTCTCCGTATTCACTTGAAATTCTTCAAATCTAATAAGTTCCAAGGCAATACTATTCGTAAGTTTTTACAAATTTATTTTTAAAAATATGGTAATGGGGCAGACGAGCAACGCTTGAAGAGACATCTAGTGGCATAAGTTGCCGGAAACCGCAGTTGTATTCCGCATATATGTTGGAGTGTATTTGAATGATTTTCTGCGTAGAAAGAAAAATGACAATGAGTGAATCCATGAGTGGAAATATTCCATTCCCTTACTCTTGCCAACTGCTATCTATCGCTGCCCAAAGTACTTTTTTTTTTTACATTTTCTCAATTTTTCGTTTTCCTAATAGTAGAAGCGAAATATTACTTTATGAAAGTTAAAGAAGAGTAAAACCTCTTCCTAAATAACAATTTTCATAGAAAAATTTGGAGCCATTTTTACGAAAATGGCGTTAAAGCGTTTCTGTAAATGCGAAATTGAAGCACTTTTTCAGAGGAATCTATGGAGTTTCGGAAAAATTTAATTTGAAGTCATTTGAAGGACTTCCACTCACAAATGCAGTAATGTATACAAATTGATGGAAATATGCATATTAAGGCCGTGAGATATTTCAAAAAATATTTGTGTAATTTGTGAAAAAACAAAAGATACAACAAAATGCACTTTACGACATATTATACAGTGAAATTAGCGCTCTTCGTTGGAAAAGTTAGAAGAAAAAGTTTGGAGTTATATTAGAGAAAATGGCGTTTGAGCGTTCCTGAAAATGTTGAATTTATTAGCTCATTTTCACAGAAATGTGTTGAGTTTTCGAGAAACTATATGACATTATTTAAAGCACGTGAACTCATAAATACTATGTCAACAAATCGCAACTAATGTAAATATTAACGATTTGGAAGACAAGTCAAAAAAGGATAGAGCTATAAGGCGTTTATGTCATCATATCGAATGCATTTAGCACCATCCCTACCAAAAAAATTGAAGAAAAAAATTGGAACAACGGAGTTGTTCAAATACTGTATAGCATTTTTTCCGCACACGTATACTCTACATTTATAAATTACATTCATTATTTTCAAAATAGAAATAATGGAAGTCTACAGGTTTGTCATTACTGTTCAATGACTTTTAAGTGCACTTGCGTTTTTAATTGTTTGTCCTTATTTGTGATCGATTTATAGGGGTCACCAAATTGAATTAAGTATTCATGTGGGAATCTATTTTTGGTTCTGGATGTTGATGGTGAAACCAATCTAATGATCAGTTGCTCATATATCATGCAATGAATTGAAAAAGGAATGTGAACATTTTAACATTGTTTGACGGTTACTTTCTGTGTTTAACTCTGAATGTAGTTGTGTATTTTTAAATTGAAACACTCATCTCTGTAACGGACGTAACAAATTAAGAACGCAGTAGGAAAAAGTTATAATTTCTGAAAGTGTGTTGGAGTAAAATGTGAAAAACAATCCAGTGTCTTTTCTGATATTAAATGTATTCATTCAGATATTTATTAATATCTACATGTCTTACCGTAAAATCATAGATATGTATTCTACTAATAACATGAAAGCATGGTATTTACTTGTTTTTAGCACAAATGTTTTTGTAAAATTTGTTGTATTTTGTATCTATGAACACTGACATTGCCATTAAATCCTACTTTTCTGCATTGAATCGATGCCCAGCAATTAAGTTACTGAGTGACAAGATTGATTATTTTTGAGAATTTTATTTCCTTTTCCTGTCCATATCACATAACCTTTAATACCTACAAAGTATCAAGTTTGTCTTTCCCCACTCTCAACCATGAAGCTGTGATCTGCCACAGAATCAAACTCCAAGAAGTAGTTTTTAGCAAGTAGAGTGACGTGGAAAAAATTTTGAATGGATCATTTTTCCTACATCTTGTCATTTCTTTACTTTCTCGTATATGTACGTATTGTGACAAATCGCTATGCAACACAACACAAAATTGCGTAAGAAGATGACACACGTACACGTACACACACACACACACACACACACACACACACACACACACACACACAATGACTAGTGTGGAAGTTGGATCCGAAGGGATAACTCTTTAAATGAAACACATGCTTTCAACAATAAAGCTTCATTAACAATTTGTTGCAGGAATACGATTGTTATACAAAGCACACCGTTTCACCCCACAATCCCACAACCCCCACCTTCATAAGTCTTTTTATTTATTTATTTAGTCAAAAACTGTATGCGACGTATGGGGAAGAAAATCATCTGTGCACGCTTTCTTGAGTTTCAGAATCCCTTCCCAACAATTTAACTATTAATAGTTGAAAGATGAAAAAATAACAGTAATAATAATAATAATAATAATAATAATAATAATAATAATAAATTTAAAAAAGTGAGAGATTAACATTTCAAAAACTAGATATTTTCGTTGCCGAATTGTAGAAAACTTATTTATAACGGTAAACGAATGAACAGATATGATTTTTCTGTATTGCTTACAAAATAGAAACTCATCCTAAGCTCTACTATCACTACAAGCAAAAGGAAAGCTCAACAAAACGTGCGCATAGTGAAGCTACATTTACGTCCACAAGCAAATCAAGGGGCCATCTCAGCATTTGCTCAATGTATCAGGGAAACTGGACAAAAACCCGAACGAGATAGGTTCTGGATCTCTCCTTTTCCTCGCTACTTTGTACACGTTGCAGTCCTTGCGGTCACTCACAAACAATACAGGCGTTGTATTCTACTCGGCATATCTCGCTTGATTCGACTGCCTTTCGCACGGCACCTCTTTGTCGTCGCCGCCGACCTTCAAACACTCCCTGGTACCCTGCACGCCGCACCTGCCGGCCAGCGCCGCCAACCAACTCGTGCAGTCAACCTCGGCGTAAGATAGGTGCAATCCCACACTAGGTCGAAAGCAAATGGGCGGATTCCAGGATTAATTGATTACTAAATTCTGTGGTGGCAGCTGAGATTTTGTGTTACTCCATGATAAAATATCTGGGGTGAATGAATACTATTGTGGTTGATATCTCATTCACCTCAGATATTTTATAATTGATTACTGTTTCCGGGCGCGTCAACTGCCACGGTCACTAATGTTGTAAATGCAGTTCATGTTTTTATCGCGGAAGGTGATGGTGGTGATCTTCTCTCGCTGGATGCAGATGTCTCAAGCACACCTATACGACGGTTAGCGGGGTTTTCCCCAATTAGATATGTCACACCAGCGGGGCACCGTCCCAGCCGGGACAAGCTCTAAGCTCTCGACCGACCTCCCGGCATGTGTGGTAGTGTGGTGTATGTTAGTATAAGTGTGGATACGTGGTGAGGATAGGACAAGCGAGAGGAAGGAATGATCGCGCACGGTCTGTGGCTCGTTTGTAAGAGTACTGCTCCGGCATTCACCTGATGTTGATCGGAGAAACCACGGAAAACTACCGATCAGAGCAGCCGGCCGCAAGAATTCTCCTCCAGACAGCGACTGAATTCGACCAACCTGACAAGACAGTCAAAATTCTGCCGCACACTGGACTCGAACCAAGATCCTCCCGGTCAGAGGCACTGCAGTGACGACAGTTGATGCATTCATTGAGCTCTCTTCCGGTAGGGTGGGTGGGAGCGGGGCGGGGCGGAAAGGAAGGGAGCGGAGCGGAGCGGAGCGGGGCGGGGCGGGGCAGAGAAGGATGGGTTGGGGGGAGGCAGGGCTGAGAGAAATGGAGCAGGGCGGGGAGAGAAGGGATGAGGCGGGGCGTAGAGCGAAGGAGAGTGGGTAGGTCAGAGAGGAGTGGGACGGGCTGGGTGATGTGGGACGGGGAGGGACGAAATGAGGGCAGGTGGGAGGGGCGTTGACGGACGGAGGCGGGATGGATTGGCTGAGGGCAGGAAGGACGGGACGGGCGGGGCAGAGAGGGTGGGACGGGTTGTGCGGGCCGGGGCGGGGCGGAGCGGAGAGGGACAGGTTGGGCGGGGCGCGGAGGGACGGGATGGGGGCAGGAGGGACGGGACGGGATGGGGGCAGGAGGGAGGAGAGGACGGGGCGGGGACGGGGGCTGGAGGGCAGAGAGGGACGGGACGGACGGGGCAGAGAAGGGTGGGACGGGTTGGGTGGTGCGGGGCGGGGAGGGACGGGTTGGGTGGGGTGCGGACGAACGGAGTGGGGCGAGGCGGAGGGGAACGGATAGGGACAGGGCGAGTTGGTGGCAGGACGCTGCGGTCTTTATTAAAGGAGCGGGGCTCAGAGGCTAATGCCTCACAGACGTTATTAAAACTGCCGCGCGGGAGGGGCGTGGCAGCGAAGGGCGAATGCCGGCAGAGAAAATGGCGGAGGCCCCTCCAATCGGGAGAGAAGGGATGCACCGTCCATGTCGAAGTTTTCAAGCCATGGTTATTTTTATGAAATAATCGATGCGTTTAACGATTTTTAAGCACTGATTCCTTTTAACATCGTTGTTTAAAAAATGTTTGCTTAACATTGTCGCTTAAAAAATGACCCAGATCTCATTTTCGTCGTACTCCCTGAATTTTCAAAAATTGCAAAATAATGGGAGACCTTTATTTTTTTAAGCGTCAAGAAAAGCTAATATCCTCGAGCGCCTGCGATGTGTATCTGCAATATGCTTGGTCTGTTGACTCGGAGGACCAAAGTTCGTATCTTCGTGCGGTATAAAAATGTTTGCTGGTAAGAAACTTTTTTGAAGGCTTCATGCAATAGTACCGTAATATGTTGCGAAGCCGTAACAAATAATGCGAGAAAATATGTTCTGCTGTAGCACCAAGAGTTTTAAAACAAGCTTTCAGTTGATTAGAAATGCAAAAATGGTCTTCAAATTTATTGAATCTTAAAAGTCGAAACCGTTCTTACTTTCTCGTACACGTACGTAACTATATACGGAGTAATATTGTAGTACAGAAAAAGTTATGTAATGGTGCGGCGAAAAACTGCGATTTTTCCACACAAAATCTCGTATTGTGGGGCCTTAATACAGGAAAAGTGCATAAATCATGTTCTAGAATGTAGTAAATTACTCCCTCTATCACATTATGTAGTCAGATTTCAGAAATTGTGAGTCCTTCAAACCGAAAAAGTGGTTTTCCAAAACGCCTGTCCGTCCGTATGTCAACAACACTAGACCTTAAACTCTGCGTAGAATGTTTTCCAAACTGGATGTATCCCGGTAGATTTGGCGTTACTCAAAGCTGTGCGATTTTGAATAACTTTCTTTAACTTTTCGTGGAACTTTACATGAAGCCCATGAGACATTTTCAAAATTTTCTCAAAAATGGCTCGAAATTTTTTCTTTAACTGTTAACCATGAATTTTCAAAAATTCCCAAAGTTTCTTTCGGCGTCTTTCTACAACTACAAAATTTAAGATAGAGATTTTTCCTTCAAATGAAATTTGTTGTCAATAGTTCTTTCATTAAGATCATGTACATTTTTTAAAACTTTTAGTAGTTTTCGCGCAATGTGAGAGAAATATGTGCAACATTAAAAAATACCAAAAACAAGATTTTCTCAATAAACGGCTCCAATTTTTTCTTTCACTTTTGGCATGGTGTGTGTTAAATATAGGGGAGAGTTAGGTTAACTGGTGCACTTTTTTTGAATTTGCTTTCAAATGTTATTTACTTGACGTGGAATTTTGCATATTTCAATGCGGTTTTCTCCTTATATTGTGGGAATAAACATAATCATTGTGCTACAGTTGTTGTCAAATATGGAATGTTTTATATATTTGCAATTGGACCAGTTAACCTAATCGGTAAGGTTAAGTGGATCGTAAATTGAAATAAGTTGTGAAAAGAACATTGACGTTTTAATGAAAAAAAAATTCTTCTACTCATTGCCATAACCTTTTTCTGCACATAAATAAAAAAATGCTTAAAATATTGTACTCTTTCAAATTCACGTTAAAATAAATCATGTCTTTAAATATTGCTCTGCCATCCTTTAGCTGGCATGGAAACTCTATAAAAATATCTACTGTTAAAACAAAAGCATTTTGCTTGGTCCGGGAGAGATAGCTCAGGGCATCAACTGTCACTGCTAATTGCAAATCTGCAAATACTTATTTCGAAAAAAGTAAAGTGGGTAACTGGACCGGTCCACTTAACATAACGTCCCGGCGGTCCAGTTAACCCCACAGCACATATTTTCTTTATATGCCCGAAAATATACAAACCACGACGTACTATTTAGAACAAAACACCCAATTATAAAGCAGATATACTAACAATTAATCTAGTGTAAAATTTTTTCTTGTTGTTATTCAATCGCAATAAAATTGCAAAGAAGGTGAGTGATAGAAAAAATTTCTGACTTTTCAGAAAACAATGTCTTACTGTACTCAGCAATGAAGGCTTGCAACTTATGAAGGTGGCTCAGATAGTCAGCCCTGTCGGGACAAACTCTAAGCTCCAGACCGGTCTCCCGGAATATGTGGTAGTGTAGTGCATGTTAGTGTAGGTGTGTGTGTGTAAGGGGTAAGGATAGGTCAAGGAAGAGGAAGGACAGATCGCGCGCGGTCCGTGGACCGTTTGTTAGGGTACTGCTCTGGCATTCGCCTGGGGTTGATTGGAGAAACCACGGAAAACTATCGATCTGAGCAGCCGGCCGCTGGAATTCTCCTCCAGAATTCCAATGCCATTCATTGGAAAAAGCAGGAATCACTTCCCACCAACATTTAAAAACATGGACCGCTTAACCTAACAGGTTCAGTTAACCTGACTCCCCCTACTCTATAAGATGGCATAAACGTCATTTTGCTCTATTCTTTTGTTTTTTCAAAAATTACATTTTTACAAAATTACATTTTTACAAAATTACATTTTTACAAAATTACATTTTTACAAAATTACATTTTTACAAAATTACATATCACTCACGCGTAGTTAAAATTTATATGAACAGCGATTTATACACATGTATCGCATTTAGAAGCGTACATGTTTTAAATGATATCTTATAAAGTTCCTCGAAAGCTCAAAAGCTTTTTGTGAAAATACGCTTAAAATTCCGCATTTTCAGAAACGCTCAATCGCCCTTTTCTCTTCAAACTTTTTGTACAGTTAGTGTTAAATGCACTGTTTAAGATGACATTTTTCTTTTTTAAAAAAAAATAATGCAATGTATTTTTGAATGCCTCTCTCGGCGTTCATATGCAGAAATCCAGCAATTACAAAAATCCACAATACATTATTTCACATGTTAATGGGTGTGTTTCAAATGACTTCCAGTAAAGTTTTTCGAAAACTCAAAAATGTTCTGTGAAAAAGAGCTTGAAATGTCGCATTTACAGCAACGCTTAAACCAATTTTTTTTAAACGATCGCAAATTTTTCAACGAAAGGACGAGGTTTTGCTCTTCTATAATATTATTAAAGTATTATTTTGGTTCTACCATTAGGAAACCGAAAAAATTAGAAAATTTCAAATTTGGGCGGCAATAGATGGTAGCTGGCAAGATGATGGAGCATGAGCGGAAAGCCAGCCCAAACTATTTACTGACCTGTAGTACATTTTATTGCCGAGAAGAGCCAAGAAGAATCTATGAGGCCGGATTGCTCATATTAGAAATATTGTAGAAAAAGAATGGACTACGATGTGAAAACTGCGAATGGCACACACTCTCTCTTTGCACTACGTCTGTTCGTCTCGCTCATAGATGTACAGGATGGATGATAGTTTTAACAATAGATTTACCCGTTTCGTTTTTCCTGCCTTGGTAAACACGAGAGTCAGTCAGAATTACCTCGCGGATAAAATCAGATTTCCTAATTTGTTTCAAGTTACAGATTCCTAATTGACCCTTATTGTAGGTGCAATAATTATACGAGGATAATCAGAGGCTAAACACGTTACCTCAAATATAATAGAAAAATCAACATTTTCACTAATTAAAAATAAAATATAATTATTCATGCATCGTACAAATCTCTGAAAAAGCCACTAGGTTGTTGAGGATCATATCGGTCAGTGCCCTCCCAACTTCCCCCTGCTACAAAACCGAAGGTGGTCGAGCCAATTGGCGGCTAAGGAGGCTTAATATTTGTTTTTCACCCTAAGGATGACTTTCCACAAAAATATCCTCCTTGTAGACCCGAAGAAACTAAACTATTTATTCTTTGATGTTCACGATTATTTGATGTTCATGATTATTTGCGGACTGATCCAAATCGTCATTTATTTCAGTGCCCAGAAAATCTAAGAATAATCTTTATGAAGTCAGGACATAAAAATTATGGTACTAGAAGAAGAATTGACTATATTGCGAAAACCGCGTAATGGAACACGCCCTCTCTTTGTGTAACGCCTGTTCGCTACGCCCCACGGCGCGACAAGTCTCACTCACAAATCTTATTACATCATCGACTCCCAGGCGTCGCGTCGTTGACAGCGTTAATATTGTTCCCCCAAAGCCACGGGGAGCGGACGCCCCTAGCGGGCGACGTGTAAAACTAAGTCGCTCCGCCTAGGGATTAGTCGGCGCATTCATGAACGGAGCTTAACGGGCACAGTGGTCGGAAAAACGAATTTACGCGAACCACTGATCCTCACACACGATGCCTCGGAATAAATGTTACAAACTTCTTTGTCATGTAGGAGACTCGAACACGATCCCTATTTGCAAATTAACTTTTTTCTATCGTGCGCCAGGAAAGACATAGTCTCCTATTAAAAATTGCATTTATGTTGGTAGTAACCGGATTATTGGGAAACAAGTGATGGGGACAACACTTCCAGCATCTTTTATGATTGTTGTGAATCCGTTTTCTTTTGTTACAAACTGCAGCTCGTGCTACCAACATAATTTCTGTTGCTAGCACTCTGTCCAGTAAGATACTACTGCAGAGAGACTTTCCTGGAACGCTAAACAACTGTTTAGGAAAATTTGGATCCTGCGCATTGCTATCCGCATAGGAGGTAAGCCATTTTTTAATATCCCTCAAAAAAAGACGGTTGCCAAGACAATTGTTTTTTTAGCGTGAAGAAACGTACTTCACGCATGGAAATAAAGCGTAGTAAATAGACCCACGCCGTATTAACGCTTAAGCATCCATGGCCCTGGAACTCTACACAGAATGCCCCAGGATAAATGTTACAAACTTCTTTGTCATGTAGAAGACGCGAGCATGATCCCTCTTTGCAAATGAACTTTTTCTACTACTATGTAAAGGTGAATTCTGAGCAGTCATCCGCACGTTTTTTGATTGATTAATTGATTTTTTCGTGTTTCCGGGCGCGTCAACTGCTTTGGTCATTAGTCCCGTTAGTGTAGTGCATGCTTTTTCTCGGGAGATGGCGGTGATCTTCCCCCGCTGGATGGTGAGATCCGGCGCCGACCTACCGTCGGCTAGTGGGGTTTCCCCCTAAACAGGACTCTCCCACCAGCGAGGCACCGCCCCAGGCGGGACAAGCTCTAAGCTTCCGACCGGTCTCCCGGAATTTGTGGTAGTGTAGTGCACGTTAGTGTAGGTGTGTGTGTGTGTGTGTAAGGGGTAAGGATAGGTCAAGGAAGAGGAAGGACAGATCGCGCGCGGTCCGTGGACCGTTTGTTAGGGTACTGCTCTGGTAATCGCCTGGTGTTGATCGGAGAAACCACGGAAAACTACCGATCAGAGCAGCCGGCTGCTAGAATTCTCCTCCAGATAGCGACTGAATTCGACTTAGCTAAAAAGCGAGTGTGGAAAATCCTGCCGCCGTCATCCGCACGTGAAGTAGATATTTTTTTAATATCTATTAAAAGAAAACGGTTGCGATCTTGTTGAGTGTGAAGTACAGTTGTCTTGTGAAAGCAGTATTTCACACACGCAAATATAACGAAGTAAATTAGCGTATAACTTGGCAACACTTGCTCATTCATGGGCATGTATTGTATAATACTGCTCTTCCCCGAGATATCAAACACCTTCCAATAAAAAATTACAAACTTTTTTAAAATATCATTTGTTGATCTATTTTGTGAGCGGAATGTGTTTTTTCGTGGTCTCGTCCCACGCACTCGGCAAAAAATAATCTCGTCCACTGAAAAGAAAAACAATTCACGCTCTTAATACGAAAATATTTTGGCGTGAAATTTCATATAACGAAGATACCCATGTGTCGTTCCCACTGATCGGTTTGGCAATTTCGTGTTCTGAAGATTGGCGGATGCACGGTCTGAGGAACTCAAAGAGATTTCCATTTCCCGTGTAACAGTGCAAGATTATTTGGTTACCAATCCGTAGCAAATGTCACATGTTTAACTTTATTTTAAGAGATTTACCAATACATGTTCATTGGAAAACTGTTGTCTTCGCCCTTCCTACATGCGCCACAACTGTGTAGCATCACAGGATAGACAACTGTGTTCGAAAAAACTTAATGGATACCGTGATCTGAAAACTAAGTTTGTGCGGAGGGGTGACACCCATACCTAATTAATAGAGTGGGATTGACGGTTTTTCCAAAACACTTAAGCCACATACAAGAACTTTTACATCTCCACTCACAAACAAGTATTTCAACATTCCCACCCATAATCCTGGATTTCCTTTAAGCAACGTTAGTAATTACAAACAAATGTTATTAGGACTCATTTTATCTGTATCTTAACATCCAGAATTTGAATTGTTACTAGAACAAGATTTTAAAATTGTATTGTTGAAATTTCAATCGTAAAATATAAACAGAAACATATGTACAAGATCAAGGATTCTGAGCCCAACTACAAGGAAAACCTTGTAAAAATTAACTATCGTGTATTAGGAAGTCAATTGCCCGTTATGGGACATTTAATGGCCAAAAATAAATAAGAAACGTTACTAATTATCACAATGTATGTGGACACCCGTATAGGATTTGTGGAGGAAACCACATTTCTACTTCATTGTTAACACTTTCAAAATTAAATACAATTAATTAAATTAATAAAATTTGTACTAAATAATTTTAAGAGTAAATATGCCCGTAAAGTACTTTATCTTCTGGATCAACTATCCCCATCTCGATCAGGTTTATCGCCCAGTTTTCCTCTTCCCTTAAGCAAATGCTGAGATACGCCCTCGTTTTTATTCTGGACATAAATATTGCTTCATTATGCACACGGATTGTTAAGCTCTCCTTTTGCTTGTTGTTGTAGAAATAGATCCGGGGTGTGGGTTGCTATTTTGTTAGCAATATTCAAAAATTAAAGTAGTTCGTTTATCGATGCAAATAATTTTTTTATCAGTCGGGCACAAACATTTCTAGTTTTCATACGTTGCTAACCTCCCTTTGTTGGTTTTGCTATTCATCTAGGCTATATATTCATATAGGTTTTGCTATTCATCATTCAACTAGGCATAGCGCTTGAGAAACAGAGTGAAGAAGGAATCCTGGAACTCAAGAAAACGTGCGAAGATTTATACATCTCACCAGACGTCACATAGTGTTTACTGTTCAATGAAAATAAATCAAATTAAATCAAATCAAAGAGTGGATGTCGGGGTAACTGAGACGGGTGGGAATCAACCCCCCTACCCTTCCGTGCCCCCTCCATGATGTGCCGGGCTCATAACGTTACGTCTTTCGTCAAGCACTTAATGCCCTTTGTGGAGACTAGAAGGGGCACGAGGGAATGGAAGAAGAAGTATGTAAAGCTTGAGAGGTACACGAACATTTATGGCAGAACGTTCGGGCCAGTCGCTGTCAAATACTCAACCATTTATTACATCTATAAACAACAGTTGCTTGTAAACGTGAATATGCCATTTAAATAAATTATTTGTAAATATTTAAAAGAGGTGTATTGAATTGTTGCTCTTGAAAAACAAGGTTTAATTTTAAATTTAGTACCTCGAATTGTTTTTGTATTTCTGTATGTTGGCAATACTATTGTAGGTTTTCTCTGCGTTGAATATCAGTCTATACTGGTTGCACCGAAAGTGAATTATTTCAGACAATTGCATGATTTCTACTGCATAGCTTCTAGGCCGAGAGCTAGAACTTCCAGTTGGAAAGAATTTCGTAGCAGTTTTATTATCAATTATTCCTCAGAATGCTCGGTGAGGTGTTATATTAAAATGAATATCATGTTATGCCGTAAAAATAAGAGATGTATTGAATAAAAGGAAAAAAGTATTTTGACGGTAGAGCTACAATATATTAAAAAAATATGTACCCGACAATTTTTTTCCATAAAATCCTGTATTCATTGAAACATTTTATTTAAAAATTAGACCTACGGGGACCATTTTACTTTCTTGCTACCGCTTATACAGCAGAGCGAAAGTTCTGTAATACTGCGCGAAAAAAGTGAGAATTTTCGGCAGTAAAGCTCTTATACAGGACTCTGGTAACGGAAAGGTGGATAAATGCTGTAATAAAAAAATAATGCTCTAACACGTTGTGTATCCAGACTCCATGTTTTGTGGGCCCTTGATACCGAAAAATCGAATGACAGCAAGTCTGTCCATCAACAACGCAACGCAAGCGATTAAACCGTTCAGTTGATTTTCTCCAAAATTGATTTACACTCATAGATTTGGCTGATGACACGACCCTTTGAGTTTTAAATTGATATTTTAATATTTAGGAGGTACTTTACATGAAACCCAGGGACATTTTCAAAAAAATTGTTCCATCGTTTTTTATTAACGTTTGTTGTTGGGTAGTGTAAATGACGTTTAAGAGAGTGGTGCAAGAGTCATTTTCTTTAAAACCTCTGATTTTTCGAAAATTGCAGAAGATCAAAAGTTCTTCGAAGTCTTCCTACAACTACAATTATGCAGATAGAGAATTTCCCCGTAATAAAATCTTTTTGTTAAAGATAGATTTTGAAATAAGGTCGTGTACAAGTTTTCGAAAATTTGAGTACTCTGCGTAATTTTGCGTGAACGTACAGGCAAGAAAGTACGTGCTGTTTTATCCCCACTAAAATTTCTTACTATCTTATTACTTTCATTTATAGATATTTATGTCACGAGTCCTCTAAACGAGTCTTTAAGGACGCAGCCGGAAGGTTAACCGCGAGGCGGAGCGATAGCGAAGCCGAGTAGTTAACCTTCCGGCTAAGTCCTTAAAGACTAATAGAGGACGAGTTACATACAATTATTTTTGTTATTTTAGTTTATCGCTTATTAAAAATAAACTTTTATCACTTTCGCGAGTTCAGAATTGTCATTACTCTTGATTTTCTGTAGCAAGGGTTGGTGGTACTTGATGCTTTGTTTGTGATCAGACAGTTGAATGTTTTTTCTACTAATGCAAGCAGAATCTAAACCCGAGAGTCCATAGTGTTCATAGCAACGGCCGCTAAAATGATCGAGAGTCCATTAAAAATATTTTAGCGTCCGTTGCTATGGACGCGCTCTTAAAGCAGTATTTAGATGGTTGGTTGCTAAGGGGCTAAGTGCGTGTTTACTAACGTAAATAACAAAAAAGAATTTTTGGGAAACTTCATATAGGGGGCCGTGAGGAGGGAACTAAAAGTCGGTAAAGCTTGAGAAGCATACGATAATTCAAAAGCCGCTTCACAAAAGCCCGCGAAGAGGAACGGCAGGTCTAAAGGGAACGACAAGAAAATTGAGAGATCGACTTGCCATGCAGATTTCAAAACTGAAAAGGCGAACGGCAAGCACTCTCAACATTTATTTTGGTCCGGGTACGGAAGATTCTCGAAGGCCAATGAAAAGTGCACTAAATGGAAACGAAGTTTTTTAGGTTACATTAGCGTGACATTAGGTCTGAGAGCTTAGAGAAATATTGAGATTAAAACGTGAATATATATGTATAAATAGAATAATTCAAAAGTAATGGTGTGTAAAATAACTACAGTTATTCAAAATCTATGATAAATAATTAAAAATCACAGACTCTATGAAAAGTGTATGATAAACAGGCAAGAAAAGAAAAAGAAAGTAGGAGGTATTAAAAATAAACCAATGGGGATGACACCACAAAAGCACACACAAACAGACTCCAAAAATGCAACGTGACGATATCCGCAAGTAATTAGATTATCAAAAGAACAACAAGCACAGTACATCTGGGAATATGTTAGTTTAGGATGTTTCCTGTTCTTCTTTTTGTTCATAATTAAATCGCCAGTCATTTACCTTCAAATCATTACGAATAAGTCATATTTAATTAAAACAAAAGTATTAAAATGCGTCAAATGAGACAACGATTAAGCTTGTTCTGAGCTATAATCAATTGATAGCTTGTCGGAGATTTCCTGAGACAATTGCAGATGGCACTCCAGATCGGTCCAAAGGATCAGAGTGGAAGAAGCGGGGTTGCGTGTGGTTTGGCCCCGTTGCGTATAGTGTTGCTCCGACACTCTCCTACTCTCCTGGAAATAATCAAGGAAATCACGGAAACCACCGATCTCAACAGTCAATCTACGAACTTGGTTTCCAGCAAGGATCAAAATACGAATCGTAATAAAATCGTAATAAAATATTAAATAGTTTCAGAATTAAATAAAAAATAAATGTTATTTTTTAAACATTTTTGATTTATATAACTTTTGTTTATTACAAAATATAATTAAAAGACATCAAACTGTTTCAAACCAATTTCTGATTTCGTTTAATAAATCATTTAAAATTCGGTTTCGGTTATCGATCATAAACTTCCAAGGGTTTTCCAATCCTTTTATTAAAAAACATGTTTTAATTGTTTTTGTCCGAAACCCGATCCACTTTTAACGTCCATAACGTCACGGCACTAACTTCATTTTATTTAATTTTTTACATACGACTTACTAGAACGATGTTATACAAGACATAATTTTGATTTCTGGAAGAATTACTAGTGTAACAAATTTTAAACATGTAGTTTAACAAGTTGCAAAAAATAATGAAGGAATTTTTTACACCGAAACGTTTAATTTGATGACTGTTACAGCAATATATTTAAGATAAAATAAAGATTTCAGTTCGATATCATTACTGAAAGGTTTCTGTTTCGAATTTTGGAAAATGTACAATAACAGCAAATGAAGCTTTCGTACATAAAGCACTTGTCCTCCCCTCAGATGGTTCCTGACTCCAAGCTCGAAATGATTGGCCGCCCTTCCCGGAACACGTGTTATATTCATAAATAATAATCACACTGCCAGGATTCGGTCCTCGTTGTCAACTCGCAATCCCAGCCATCTGGGATACAGACGTCTCGTGTCACACAGTTCACTGTTAATTCAACCTCGTAATCCACTTATTCAATTCCGTACGCTATTACACCACAGTTAACACAGCGACCCCTCGCGAGGGTTATAACAGTTTAGTTGGGAGCGGCGGCGGCGGCGGCGACATACGCATTTAGCCGCGAGGGCGCGCTTAAGCCAACTGCCCCACCCCCCGCAAACGCTCCCCTTTTGTTTCGCCCTGCCACGGCCGGCTGGAGGCCCCGCGCGCAATAACAGGAGGCCGGGGGCTGCCGCGGCGGCGGATGTGGATGGGGAGGTGGTGGGTGGACGTAATGCGCGGATGAAGGGGCGGTGGAGGCGCGGAGAGAGGGTCTGTGGAAGCGTTTCAGAGGCTGTCATTGTAAACTAGGTCGAGGTGAGAAAAGTGCCGAAAGTGGAGGTGGAGGTACAGGTGGGAATGGAGATGAAGGAGAGAGACGAAGACGTAGGCGTAGACGGAAAGGTCGAGTAGGAAGTGAAAGCAGAGGTTGAGGCGAATGCCAAGGTGGAAGTGAAGGCACAGACGTAAATGAAGGCAGAGGTTGAGATAAAGGTAGAGTTTGAAGTGTAGGCAGGCGCATAAGTGAAGGCGGAGACGTAAGAGAAGACAGAGGCCGAGGTGAAGGCAGACACGAAAGTGAAGGCGGAGGCAAAGGCGGAAGAAAAGGCAGAGGCGTAAGTGAAGGCGGAGGCAGACGCGGAAGTAAAGGCAGAGGTTGAGGTGAAAGCAGAGGTTGAGATAAAGACAGAGTTTGAGGTGAAGGGAGAGGCGTAAGTAAAAGAGGTTGAGGTGAAAGCAGAGGTTCCGGTGAGAGCAGAGGTTGAGATGAAGTCGAAGGCAGAAGCTGAAGTAAAGGCAGAGGTTGAAGTGAATGCAGAGGTTGAGGAGAAGGCTGAGGTGTAAGTGAAGGCAGAGGCAGACACAAAGGCGGAGGTGGACTGGAATGCGGAGGAAATGGCGATGGAGGCGTAGTACACCATGAAGGAGAAGGCAGCAAAGCCGGTAGAGGTAGGAATGGTGAAGACGGCAGAGTAGAAGGCGGTGGCTGTTAATATAATGGAGAGCCAAAATTTATTGCTTATTTATCCTTGAAAATAGGTTTTATTACATGGGAAGGTTTTTTTTCCTGTTTTCAAAATTTAAGTAGAATATGACTTAGTGTAGGGATCACAGAATTTCGAAAATGTGCACACAATTCACTTTTCCCCATAGCACGTCATACGCAGTTTTAACTGTTTTTTTTTGACGTAAAATAAATAAATAAAATAAAATAAAATAAAAGATTTGGCGGCGGTGGAGGCGTCGGCTGTGGCGGTGGCAGCGGCGATGGCGACTGCGATGAGGCGGCCGAGCTGAGGTCGAACTGAGGTGGAAGTGGCAAAATCAGACACCAAGGAGCACACGGCGATAATCCACTGGAAGCCAATTGGCCATCATTGTGCTCGCAATTACATCTTGTTCGCAATACTGATCTCTATATCAACAAATGGTGTACACTATGTTTTACAATTTGGGATCATGAAAACATTCCCAAAAGAGGACATTTCATTTGTAAAAGTGCACTGACAAACATTTTGAGACTTCTTTTAGCGTTTAGTTAAAACTAAAGATTGATGGGCAGAGCGATGCTCTACGAGGAATAGTCACGATAACGATTTACGTTTCTTTTAGTTAGCAGTTCTAATATAACGAAATTGCAACGAAAATATGTCAAAAATAATCCTTTACTTGGGAGAGAACAGAAAATTGGGTATGAGTAATACGTATGGCGTTAAGTCCTCGAAAGACATACAATGATATCGAAACACATAAAACTAAAGAAATTTAACTTAAATCTTTGAAAAATATTTCTTTGTTTCGTAATTTTGGTAAATGTTTAAATATAATCTTATTTTCAAATCCAAAAGGTGCACGTAAAACTGTTTTACTCCATCGTCGGGGCAAAACAATATTAAACGACAATAAAAATATTAAACAACGTATATTATTCAATTATTATATTAAATTAAATGAACGATGACCATAGTTATACAACAACACATTGTTTAGAATATTAAAGATTCGGTGATTATAAATTCATATGATCACATACAAGGGAAAAATTTAAACACATAAATAAAACAAATTCAAAGTGTTTTAAAACTTTCATCGAAATAAAAGTGCTTATTTACACATAAATGTTAGAAGCATTGTCTTGCATCTTGCCAATCGACCTTAAATTCTGATATTTCATTCCATAAAGAATTTCATAAATGACTTCACAAATAATGTACTTGAAATAAAATGGAGAATTTAGAATATTGTAAAGTAAATATATTCTTTAGCCGTTATTAAAAAAGACAATTTAAGCATTGAAGAGATTGATGTTTTCTCAAAATTGAGGTTTCTGCAGTGGTATTATGTGTAGATCTTTGCTAATTTTGACAAGTGATCAAATTATAAGATCACTTGTCGAAATTACCCAGAACTCACCACGTGGAGGTGTCTACACTTCGAGTTCCCCCTTGCCCTCCCAACCACCCAGCCATACGAGGGCAAGCTAGCCAGATGGACGGCAGCAGCAAGAAGCAAGGCCAAGTTGCTTGTTCCACCAGCAGGTGGTGTCCAGGTTGAGGGCAATCGATCTGTCATATCCGGGGTTGTTAGCGTCACAATCGGGTAATTCAGTGATGGTCACTTTCGGTGGAGCGATCTCTTCCCAGGACGGGTTGAGGACGAACGCCTTCGGCTGGGCACCGAACGTGAAAGACGGAATGGGCAGCCTCTTGAACCCATCGCAGGGCAGCTGGGCGCCGAGGCAGAAGCTCGGGATCGGAGGTCGCTCAATAAGGTAGACGAACCTTCACACACATTTTTAAGCATTGGGAGAGTGATACATTCTTGAATTTTGATATTCCGTTCAATAACAGTGAAATGATGCGTTTCAAGAAGTTTCTTTACACAAGTTAATAAAATTCTTAGAATCAGAATATACATAAACGAAAATATGTACCTAATTTGAAATTAGTTTAAAACAGAAGCAGTCTGTGATTGCCATTTAATAGATACCATACATTGACATATACCAATTAGTTTTAATCTGCTTTTAAATGTTTAGTCTTATTTTTACTCCTGGAAACAAATTTAAATCTAAGATTTACAATGTTTATAAATATTCATTGATTTTTTAAGGTCTATTCATTTGATGAAAGCCATATTGAAACGTAATGATACTTTTATAAACATTATAAACTTTTAAAAGTAAATTTAATACGTAAATGTTGCCAAAAGTTTTAAGTACTGCCTTCAAAACTATTTGGTCGATAAGATATCATTGAATTATAGAAGGCGATAACATACAATATATTGTAATGCAGTGCATGGAGGCATGGGTTTCGCATTTCGAACAAACTCACAATCCGTCGTCTGCCATGTCAAATCCGGGTAGAAACTCAAGAGTCTGGTGCTGGACAGAACTCCGGCAAGTCAAAATCGGTTCCTTCTTCTGTGCTTCAAAGAGCGCAATTCACTCACGACGTGAACTCCAAGTCACCTTTCACCACACACAAAGCGTTTTCGCAGTGACTTCCCAAAAAAGCACGTTGCTATGCTACGTTATTACGAGTTGACAGTCGCTATCTACTACTCGCGCAACTTTTCTTGAACGATGACCTTGCTTCCCCCTCCCTTGAGCAATAAACAGTTGAAGGCAGAAGCTCGCAGCGAGCACTCATGACAACATTCCAAGCATTAAAACTTTGTTGGCGCGAAATAGAAGCTAGTCGAAGCTAGTTGCATTCATAATCGAGAACTCCTGTTCAGCTTTATTACCAATATCTAAAGAAATGGCTGAGGCAGGTCCAGGTCCTTCAAGGAAGGCACCTGAAACGCCTATCTACTGTCCCTGCTGTTGCCTACCCAGAGCGATGTCCTGGCCCCATACGTAGTAGGTTTGACTTTGATTTTCCAGAGGTTGACATTACAGTAAATACTCTAGTGGCCGATTTTGTAATTAATACCCCTACTCCACCAGCATTTGTTCAGTCCATCGTTCAAGAAAAATTGCACGAGGAGTACTTATAATTTTGCGCTTCGCACACGAAGTCTGTAAGAAGAATAGTCAAATTCGATGGTAGGGTGTGTATGAAGAGCTCGGCAGTTAATCGGACTCGCTTAGCTTCCGCGACATCAATAAGAGAACGTTTTAAGGTATTTTCGACCAATGGATTGCAAGTTCGTTTGTCAAGTCAATGCCATCTGCACCTACTTGGATACACTCAAGTGTGTATAGCGTGAGTTTAGTATGACGAGTATATGTGTCGTTATTGGCAAAAAAAGGAGAAAAGTTCTTGCATTTATCGCGTGATGTCGCTTAAGATAAGCGAGTCCGACTAGCTACCGACGTTTATTGAATAAAATGCGCACGTTTTCTTGAGCCCCGGAATACCTACCCTCACTCCTTTGCCAACATTAGTTCAATTAAGAGTAAAGGATAGCAATTAGCGCTGTAGACATAATCTGACAACCAGAAACGTTATCTTCCGTGTAATAGAAACTATTTTGCATCGAAAAACGAACTACTGAATTTGTTATAAAAATCCTTTTGTCAAAATAATCAAACTCTCCACTCCTCTCGCAACTAGTGAAGGAAGGGCTCAAGAAAATGTGCGCGGATAAAACATACCCCCCACACACACATTGCCTGAAACACCGGAATTGAGTCTCCTCCTTACAGACTTCGTTATTTCCTAGCATTACGATGCCTGTAAAAATTTTACAAGCAGTGTTGCCAAATCGTACCATAATTTATACCTCTAAATATAATTTTACCATAATACCATAATTATATCATATTTTTAAAAATATTTCTAAAAAACTATTTACCAGCAAGATATCTGATTTTTTAATTAACTATGAAGATTGGACAATAGTTTTCATTCCCTCTTTCTTGAACTGTAGACATATTATCGCTCATTTCTGAAAAAAGTCTTTCAGTGTTGCCAGATAAACATAAACACAAACCACAAATTATTTTTCAATCAGGACAATGTTTTGAGATCAGGATTTTTTAGTTAATTCGCCGCGAGCCTTCCTTTCCTTTTCAGATGTTTGATTTCCCTTACGTTTTTGCATTTTGAATGCGCGTTTTTGGATGATACATTCTCCCTCAAGTCAACAATGTTTTGTAATTTTACTCAATTTATTAATAACAATTTCGAAATATAGCTTTACACCACCTCCAAAACTTGGCTGTCTTGTTTGGACCGAGGCCCCCAGCTGCCTCGGAATAGCACTGAAGATGGTCGCAATGCGGCCGATTAAGCTTTATGCCAAAATAAATACATACGACGAAATAACGCTTCAAATTCATTTACATGACGCAAATATCGTTAACGCCGCACCATTTCCTACCATCATTTACCTCCAAAACAGTATTCCCATTATGAAAACAAAGGTATATTTGTTTATTTCACGCCAACATTTAAAAAAATTCAAATATGTTAATGGTGTGTCAAAGTTCAAATGGGCCTTACCTCTAAATTACTTTCTGGATTCACCCATGTGATTACCTTATCCGTCGGATCAGTGCCCGACCCACGAGCCCATATCAGCCCACACATCGCTTCGCCACCCTCCGAAGACTCTACACTCTCAACACACTTAACATATTTCAATTTTTTAAATGTTGGCGTGTAATAAAAAATATACCATTGTTTTCATAATGGGAATCCTGTTTTGGAGGTGATGTAAAGTTATATTTTGATATTGTTATGAATAAATTGAGCAAAATTACAAAACATCGGAGATTCTTGTTATTCATGTTACTTTATTTTTTGTTTTTTTCTTATAAAGTCTTTCGCTCAGGACCAGCAAAGAGGAGTAAATGGGGGCGCTTGGCTCGCCCCAATGCCATCTGACACGCGAAACGCCCGGGCTAGAACAAAACTTTCGCTGCTCGCCACAGAGCGCAGCACAGAACGGGCCGGGTGCTTGCAACCCTTGCAAAATTGCGTTTTTCGGGGAAATATATTATTAACTAGCGTACCCGCGCGAATACTCTCACATATTAAACCCCTTCCTCTTCCTTGTTTTTCCATTTCCATATTATGCCTGTAATATTTTTTTTTTTTTTTTCAAGAATCTCTCATCCTCCGTCACTTGTTCTACATGTCTTTTTTTTATAATAATGCAATGCACCCCTGTCAACACTATTGTTTCCTATATTATATCAGTAGTATACATACCTCTTGCGGCTCTCATACGTCACCAATCTTTATCGCTTCTCGATTCTACCCCATCTGTTCACAGTCTGTCGAATTTACAACTATGTGAAATGTAACTAATTACGCGATTGAATTACCCTGGTGTACCTCTCTGCTCGGTAATAGCATGAAATAAGAATTGTTTGTATTGACAAGGGAGTATTTTATTGCTATTAATTACAAAGAGACATGTAGAACAAGTGACGGAGGATAAGAGGATCTTGATGAAAAAATTATTTTAGAGGCTTAACATGGAAATGGTAAAATAGGGAAGAAGGTGGGGTTAAACATGCGAGAGTTCTCGCACGAGTACGCGAGTTCTTATTTAACGTTATTACCGAACAGAGAGGTACACCCGTGTAATTCAGTCGCGTAGAATTTTAAGTAATTAGTTTGATTTCACATACAGGTTCAGGTTCTACAGGCTCTGGATAGGTGGGGTAGGATCGAGAAGCGTCGAATCGGAAAAAAATGAACAAGAATGTTCTCGAAGATCTCATCCTGTAGATTACGGTGTGAGCGTTTTAGAGCATAAAAACTAAACTTTTTGAGGGCCAAAAGCCATCAGAAACGTTCTCACACCGTAATATGCAAGGATGAGATCTTCTTAAGCACATTCTGGCCCATTTTTGCTGACTCGACAACTAGCGGTTCTACCCCGCCAGTTCGAAGGCATAGCCAGGAAATCTGCAACTGTATGTAAAGTAAACAATTGCCAATATTCTACGCGATTTGGTCCTGCGGGGAGTACCTCTCTGCTCGGTAATAACGTTAAATAAGAATAGTTTGTATTGACAAGGGTTTATTTTATTGATGCCAATTACAAGGAGACATATAGAACAAGTGTCGGAGGATAAGTGGTCTTGAAGGAAAAGATGTATTACAGGCTTAATATGGAAATGGAAAAATAGGGTTGAGGGTAGAGATTTAACATGCAAGAGTTCTCGCACGGACACGTTAGTTGACAAGAAATCTTCACGATCCGGACCGATCCGTAGGACCTCCCAACCAACGATCCTGCAGAAGAAACGGTATTGCCTTTGAGCAACGGTAGCCGGTCCTCGTCAAAGAGAAAGCTGCTTGTTTACAGGCCCGTCAGCGCCCAAAGGGGCTTTTTAGCCGTCAGCGGCTGAGTTTTGACGGCTCCACCGCCGCCGCCAACGCCACTGGCGAGGGCGGCCATCGGGACGAGGCAGCCATTACTCTCCCTCCCTCCCGTGCTGTCGGAGGACGGCGCGGACGGGCGGTCGACAGCGCTTTTAGCCAGCACAATTCGATCACCCTCTCACCACGGCACCTTTGTTTGGTTGCAGCGTCCGCGCTAGACTACGCGCCCGGACGGATTTGGAGCTTCATCCAAACACAGGCGCATCCAGAAAGTATTTCGAGGGGAGGCAATTTCTGTTTGGATCTCGACGTCAATTTTATATATATATAGTAATCAGTAGTAGGATATGGATCACGGGATCGGTCAATTAATGAAATACATTAGTTTTCCAACGTTTCGGAATATTTAATTCCTTCATCAGGGCTAACAAGAAACACAATCACGAGGAATAAGGACAACTTTTCTGAACAACAACATTAGAAATCACACAAAAAATGCCATGAATCAACATACATGAAGAAAAATAAATAAACAAATAAATAAATTATATAATAGGTAATATAAACGGTACACACCTTACTAATACATAAACTGGTCAAACATCGTGTTCGCCTATATGGTAATCCGCCTGTATATGATAATCTGCTTATGACGGTGCATAGAGACACAAAAACGACTAAATCGATTTCGCTGAAATTTCCACACTTTGTTCTTATTAGTATCGGAAGTACTTAAAAGTTGTTTGAATAAAATCGGACATGTGGGGACGTGGTTTTTGCATAGAGTGTGCTCTACGCCGTTCTAGGAGGACTTTGATTGAAGTGCGATCTATGGATATCCTTTTCAACACACCTCATTTCCATTCATAATATCGAATAACATTGAAGTGGCGAACAAACTCTCTGCGGATTTGCTTGTGACATAGAACAAAAGTGTGACATACTCATAAAAATAATTGAAGTGCTACAATACACCTGATTTTTCAATATTTCTCATCTGGGGATGAGGTCATGGGTGACCTTGCCAAGTCCACATTACGTTTTGCGTATGTACTAGGACATTTGGTTCGGGTCTGTTTTCAAAGTTGAAGAAGATTTCTATGTATAAACCATACTTGCAAGGGATCATGATCAAAATGGGCATCAAGTTTTCCATTCGTACAATTTTACTTCTCTTAGCATAGGGATCCTAAAAGACTAACTTATCCTTTTCTACATTTCAGATTATCCACGGCACTGATTTAGAGCTATATCCAGTAAATTGTGTAGTCTGTTGGGTCCTACACCTGTACAAACCATACATTTTCTATTACGTGGCAACACATTAAAGGCGCTTCAATGGAAGAGATTGTTCATTATTTCCCTCCATGTTCTTGACAATGTTCAAATTACATATCCTGCGTGTATGATAACTTTTTGTGGCTGATTTCAGAAATTCTGCGTGCGCATCGTAGTAGACAAGTGGTGAGTTGATTTTTTCCTTCAGAAAGAGGGTGAGTAAAACGGTAACCTTCTTTATTTTTTCAAGTTATTATAATTGTTGTTAAAAGTTTTGAAAGTTAATTTCAAAATTACCAGCTAACGGTTACACACAAATGGGCCTAATCGTTAGAATCAAACATTTTCAGGCTGAGAAATGCACCTCTCTCAATATATTTGTATGCACCTGCCCTAATAATACGAGGACGAAAAACGCATTAGTGCGACCCCTGCGGTATATCTTACCCTCCCGGGAGCACTGTTTGTTTCGAATTAAAAAATATATTTTGTAAGAAAAACTGAAAGATAATTTCAAAATTATAAGCTAAGTGCAACATACGACTGCGCCTAATCGTCAGAAACGTAATTTTGCAGGTACAAAAACGACACTCTCTCAATGTATTTGTCTTTACCCGCCCTCATATTAAGTTCCAATGAAAATAAACTTCACAGTAAGCAATGAATCTACCTCTATGTCAGTTGTAAAAGGGAACATCGATTTTCTGTAACCGCTCCAAGCCATTTTCTCAGTCCACGACCCTCTACTTCACTTATGTGAGTAATAATGTCGCGAAGAAATAAGAAAGTTCCAGGCTCTTACGAAATATACGCAAGTTAATTTGAAGAAAAAATGGTAGTGTGTTGCGTGATTACAATGATCGCTTAAAAATGTCGACCGCTTTTGACATATCGTCTTTGATGTGTTTGAATTAAATGACGTAACATTTTGAATTTAATGATAAATGTGACATGTTACAGCAGTAAAATATGCTTGATTATAAATGCCGCTACGAGAAATTGGAGCCTCTTAATATATTTTACTGCGACGTTTCTGTAACGCACAGCATGTCAAAAGTTAAGTAGAAAAAAGAGTGAGACAACATGAATAAGAATAACTGTAATAAGGAATGGAAACCAGAGTGCTAAAACAGCACGTACAATCTCTCCCGTAATTTCATGCATAATTACGGGACAAGTATTAAAATTTTCGATACATCTTTAAGGAGCAGATTTCATTAAGGAAGAAACCTCTATCTTCATAATTGTAGTTACAGCAAGACAAAAAAATTGATTTTTGCAAATTTCGAAAAATCATTTTCCACGAACATGAGGCACACACCATTGTTTTAAATGTTCTTTAAACTATCCAACAACAAAATGTAATAAAAAACGATGGAGCAATTGTTTGAAAGTTTGGAAACTGTGCCGGAGGTTCATGTAAAAAAAAAGCTAAAATATCGTTTCAAATTCAAGGCACCGCGACATCATCCAAATCGATTGGGAAATATCAATTTTGGAGAAAATCAGCTGAACGGTTCAGCCGCAGGCGTTGTTCACAGACGGACGGAGACACAGGCATTTTGCCGTGATTTCATTTTTCGGTATCAAGGACCTACAAAACATGGATTCTGTCGTGTTCCATCGCGTGTTAGAGGATTTTTTCTAAATTTAGCAACTGGATTTATCCACTTTTTCGATACTAGGACCTTGTAATGAGAGTTTTCTGTCGAAAATTCGCCGTTTTTTCGCGCAGCATTGCATAACTTTCTACTCCGTAGTGAGAAAGTAAAAATGTATACGACTCGGGATAGGGCTTGCAGAGTTCCACACTCCAAATATTTCCCCCTGAGACACCTGTCGCCCACCCGAGTGAAACTAAGTTCTTAACATACTATAATATTTTTGGTCTTTGATTTTTAAAGACATTTATTATATAAATTTGTATTTATTATATAATACATACAGCGCAAAGTTTCGGAAATTAGTTGTTTCCATCGTCAGGCTTAATTGAAATAAATAAATATATTATTTTAACAATGGTCAGTCATAAACAGAAGAATATGTTATTAATGTACACAAGTCACACTAAACCGCATCTTGATAAATACTCTTGAGTATTACTGTATGAAAGTAAGTAGTCACAAAGGGGTTGAGAGGGACATTACAAATTTACAAGAATTTAGACAGAAAGAAGTTAATAGTAAGAGAAATATCCTAATTTTGAGAAAAAATACTTAATAATCCATTATGTAAGTTGTGTATAAGTTCTTGACATGTTTAGTAGCGTAGTGCATGTACAAATGTGTTAGTGAAGAAGAGATAACAAGGATATCGCGATTGCGAGCGCGGACCAGGTCCCTGTGGTCAAGGTACTGCTCTCTAATTCGCATAGTATTAATGTGAGAAACCACGTAAACAACCGATCAGAGCTGTCACGTCCGCTTGCTTTTCCCCAACCAGGTATCTCCCACCACCGAGGCACTGTCCCAAACGATACACACTCAAAGCTCCCGACTGGTCTCCAAAAATATGAGGTAGTGTAGCGTATGTATGTGTGTGTATAAATGAGGGGTGAGGATAGGACAAGACAAAGGAAAGAACGATCACGCGCGGTACGTGGCCCGTTTGTTAGAGTATAGTTTCGACATTCTCCTGGTGTTGATGGGAGAAACCACGGAAAACTTCCGATCAAACCAATCGGTCGCTAGAATTCTTCTCCGGAAAGCGGCTAAATTCGACCTTAGCATCTAGCGGGTGTCGAAAATCCTGCCGTCGTCGGTACTCGAACCCTAGGGCTTCCTGGTGAGAGTCATCAATTGATACCCCAAGCGACCTGAGCAGTTTAAAAGACTGGCCCTTCCCGACGACACGCTGTCCCCTAGAGGGCGCCGCCCGGGGCGAAGGGCAGCTGGCGGGCGAAGGGGGCAGGCGCGTGCGAAGGAGGGCATGTGAGGGCCGGCTGGCGGGTGAGGGAGGAGGCGGGCGAAGGGCGGGCGAGGGCGGGTGAGGGAGAGAGGACGGGGGGAAGGGGGAGGGCGGACAACGGTGAGCGGCGGGCGGGGGTGGACGAGAGTAGGCAAGCGCCACCGAGGGCGGACGGGTGGGCTGGTGAGGGCGGGCGAGGGCGCGGGCGGGCGAGGGCGGGCGAGGGCGGGTGGGTGGGTGGGTGGGTGGGTGGGTGGGTGGGTGGGTGGGCGGGCGGGCGGGCGAGGCGGAGCGCGGGCGAGGACAGGCGAGGAGAGGAGGGCGGGCGGGCGGGCGAGGGCGGGCGGGCGAGGGCGGGCGGGCGAGGGCGGGCGGGCGAGGGCGGGCGGGCGGACGGCGGGCGGGCGGCGGGCGGGCGGGCGGGCGAGGGGCGGGCGAGGGCGGGCGGGTGGGTGGGTGGGCGAGGGCAGGTGGGTGGGTGGGTGGGTGGGTGGGTGGGTGGGTGGGTGGGTGGGTGGGTGGGCGGGCGGGCGCGGGCGGGGCGGGCGGGTGGGTGGGCGGGTGGGCGAGGGCGGGCGAGGGCGGGCGAGGGCGGGCGAGGGCGGGCGAGGGCGGGCGAGGGCGGGCGAGGGCGGGCGAGGGCGGGCGAGGGCGGGCGACGGTGGGCCGTCGTGCGGGCGGGCGAGGGCGGGCGTGGAGGACCGCTGAGGCCCCGCGGCGCCGCACAAGGGCGCGTGGAGGGCCGCGCCATCCGGTCACCTGGAGGCGCCCCGCCGCGGCGCCGCAACGCCGACTCTATTTGTCAACGCGCCCCCGCGCCCCGCTGCGCTGCACGAGGACGCCGCCGCGCCAGATGTGCGACCGCGTGGGAGACGAGCTTTCTTCTCTGGATGGACCACTTCAGACCAGATCAAGGGCCGGCTGAGTTTCACTCAGAGACATTATTGCTGCAGTTTCTTCAGCGACTCTGTCCGGGAGGTTCTAGATTTGCAATCCCGACGAAGGTAGTTATGCACTGGCTAGATAGACGAGTCGAATTCAGTAGCTGTCTGGAGGAGAATTATAGCGTCCGGCTGCTCTGACCGTTAGATGTTCGTAGTTTTTCCGATCAACAGCAGGGAATGTCGGAGCAGTACTCTAACAAACGGTCCATGGACCGCGCGCAAACTGTCCTTCCTTTTCCTTGTCTTAGCCTCAACTCTTGTCCTTACCTCAACTCTTGTCCTTACCTCAACTTTCTTACACACACAGTACCAAACATCTCGGGAGATGAGTGCTGTCTCGGGGGCGGTGCTCCGCCGAGGAGACATCTGGAGGGAGAAATCCCTGCAACCCGACGGGCAGATGGGCGGCGGATGTTACCATCTAGTGGGGAAGAATAACGCTACCTTCATACGAAAAAACATTCAGTCTACTGACTGACGATCATGGACTTTTATCCACAAATAAAACAGTAAAAATATCAAGCACCAAACATGGATGTTAGAAAATGATCGTGTTTATTACGGGCATAAGTCATGCTAACTATTACGTTTTGTGAGAATACTAGCACGGGTGGAAAATGTGAAATATACCCATGAAAGGACACGGTATGAACGTTTTGTATGGACATTCAACGATACATCAAAATTTTGTTTCTCATATTTATTAAAATATTTGAAATGACAGTACTGGTTTCATGCACCAAATAATTTTAGTACATACGAGATCCAACATACCCGTTCTAAACGCCCGGGTAAGCAGATGCTCGATTACCACACGTGCCACATCGGTTCATAGACTTATAAGTCGTCACGTGTATCTGATCGCTGATTTGCTATGCGAGCTAGCAGAAACTCCCCTGCGCATCTCGCGATGTCCAGTATGGCAAGGCCATCTTTCCAAGAGCTTCCATCAATTCTCTGTGACATCCTCGGGCATTTCTCTCATGAGGAACGACTATCTTGGTGCATGAGCACTGCACGAAACGGGTTACGTTCATCTCGCACGGCGGCAGTCAGACGACTGACTTCACATCGCTCTCTGTGCTGATAGACACGCAGAGCCATCTGTTGTTGTGAACACACAGTAATGCATTTCTTTCACGCCACAAATAAAATTCATTTATTCATTTGATTTATTTAGCCTTCTCGGCTATTTGTTATACAAAATACATATTTACATACATTGTTTATATCAATAGATATAAGTTAGGTATAGGTTATATCTATTAACTGCTTACAAAATTAATTTTCTACTTTGATGTATTTTATAATTTTTTTTAATTCTTTAATGTGTTCACAATTTTTTTATTTCTAATGGTAATTTATTATATAAGTCAAATATTTGTCGAAGTCAATTTTTTGCCTGTGCAGTGTTACTGAAATTATAATTACTAAATGTTGTGCTCGTCTTGTTTCCCTTGTTTTATCTTAAAAAAAATAGTGTAATCCCATAACATTTAGAAAAAAAATTGACATGACTCCCGCCTCATCCTTCGTATATCGATGTTTAAAACTTGGATGTGTCAATAAAAATATCGATGTTTTGAAAACATCGCCTTCAATGTCGCATCCCTCGTCAGCACCCGGTCCCGTGGGTGCTGCCCTGGTCGCTCGCCCTCGTGCGGGCAGCAGCGCGCGGGTGGGCGGGCGGTCGCCTCTGTAAATCAGCCCTGCGATGGAGAGAGAGGGGGGAGGAGGCTATTAGGAGCCTAATTGTGCGACGCGGCCGCAGACGGCGCGGCGGGTGGCACAGCGCACGCAGTGGGCCGCTACCCCTCACTTACCTGCCCGATCATCAAATGTCGGGCACCGGGGCTGAGGTGGCTCAGGGCATCAATTGATGTCTCTGTAGTGCCTCTGGGCGGGAGGTCCTTGGGTTCAACTGCCGACGGTGGCAGGATTTTTGACACGACCTAGATACCAGGGTCGAATTCAGCCGCTGCCTGGAGGAAAAGTTTTGGATGAGGAAAACCCCGGAAGACGTGGATTTCGGCGCTGGATCTCGCCATCCAGCTGGAGGACGGCGCTATATCCCGCGATAAAATCAGGCACTACACTTCCAGGATAATGACCATAGCATACAATGGAAACACGACATAATCAATTAATCAATGGAACTTAGGATAATTATAATACTGCCATATTTTATTAGATCCACACTTCAAAATAATTGATTGGTTGACGGTTTTGGACACGTCAACTGCTACGGTCATTAGTATCATTAGTGTAGTGAAAGGTTTTTATCTGGAGATGGTGTTCCTCCCCACTGGATGTTGATATCCGGCGCTGACCTGCACGTCGGCTTGCGAAGGGTATCCCTCTCCTGGTATCTCCTGCAGCGAGGCAGCACCTCAGCTTGGACAAGCTCTACGTTCCTGACTCATCACCGGAATGTGTGGTAGTGTAGTGCATATAAGTGGTGACGATAGGATAAGAAAGTGGCAGGAAACACTGCGCACGGACGTTTGATCAGAGAGCGTCCAGCCGCTAAATGTTCCTGGAGGCAGCGGCTGAATTGAACCTATCTAGTGTCGAAAATCCGCCATTCCGGTGCACTGGGAACTCAAATCGTGGGTCCTCGCGGTGAGAAGCGCTGCAGAGGCGGCGGCATTTCTAGCTTTAAGTTAAATTCAACCGGTTTAAAATAATTTTTTCATCATCTTGTGTAGTTTTTTTTTCAATCTTACAAAAATGCACCTTTCCGTTTGGCTATTCAATCACAACTTTTTTCCCTCTTTTTTACTGAATTACTACTACAAAAGCTGAAGCGATTATTCTCTCCATTCCCCACGTTCAGAAAATTTTTATCTTCGTCATAACTAAAGAAATTTAAATATATAATGAACAGTGTAAACTTTTAACTAATAACTTACTTCATACCAGTTGAATAATCAATAACCTGTTGAATCTCAACAAGCTATTGTACTTTTCGATGTACCATAACAGACATGCCGCCTTTTAGGTTTTCATTATCCGCTAAGAACAATCTACGATCAGTGTTACAAAGGCAGATAAATTATCTCGAAGATTAAAAACAAGCACCATTACATTTTGTAATGCCAATAAAACAAAAATCATACCAAAAAAATGTGAAATTGTGATTTTCCAGCTTTCATCTAATAATATGTCAGTATACTCTAAATTCCTCCTCCTCCATAAGCCTCTCCCGTTATCATTGACCCCCCCCCCTTCCGAACGTCCCTGTTGTCATAAAAAGCTGGCGCTTCAGAGATTCCTCAGAGTTGTATTTTCCCAGTTGCTGTAAGGTAAGTCCGATCTAGTGAGATCGAAAACGCCAAAATTTGCAACAAAACCAAATTTAAAATGCAATTATTTGTATAAAAAACTTAACAGCCCTCAATTATATACGTTTTGAAAGTAAAGGTAAAAATTAAAACCGGAAAAACTCTTGATACATTTGAATATATAAAATATTACTTAATTAGTTTATTAAACAATATGAAGCTGTAGAAAGTAAATACTTACATATTTTACGTTATATTAACTTGCGTTTAGAAAATGTTATTTGTATTTCACAAAGTTAATGAACTTTAAAACAATTATTTACAAATAAATCTCACATTCCAATTTTCGTACAATAATTCGAAGCTTTGCTGATAGTGACCCTTAAGTATCAGAGAATTTCGTGTTGATGTTGTTTTCCTCTCACATAATGTTAACCAATTCAGTATGAAATAATCTAATCACTCCTGGAAATTCAAACACGGCGTCGTTTTGCGTCCCCATAATGGATTGAATTGAATTGAATTTGCCTTATTTTACGTGGCGAGACTCACGCCATGAGGCCTGCTCTTCCGGCTGACCACGCAAATTCCGCTACGCTTCTTTCACCAACCATGGGAGAAAGAAGGTATTACTTGGGCGACGAAACAGGCGATTCGAATTTAGCTCAGAGGCTTCATTTAGGCTTGAGGATCTTTTACATGCAGTAAATCTACTAACATGGGTCAGCCGGCTTTACTTCCCCTCCGAAGGAAGGCGTACGAAGGATTTTTTCGCCCTTAAAAATCCACGGCTTCGAACCCACAAACTTGGGTATATCAGTCCGATACGCTAACCGTTACGCCATCGCCGCCGCCTTGGGGCCGCCATGGACACCTTTGGGCAAGGCCCACTGCGATGGGTGTCGTTGAATGAGGTGGGCGACGTGTGCCTCGTGGGGGGGGGGCGCAGGGCAGGTGAAGCGAGGAGACGACCGGCGTGATTCAGCGCCCGCCACCCGCCCCGCGGAGGGCCGTGATGGATGGCTCCACCCCACACCCGCCTCCGCCCGTGCGGCTGCCTCCGCCTGCACCGCTCGCGCTCCCCGTTCGCGTTCGTGCTACCGCGCCTCACTCGTGGCCTCAATCACACGACGCGCTACCGAGTTTTGCTCACGAGTCTCAATCAGGAGTCTCCTTCACGAGTCACATTAGTCTTGCTCGCGAGTAACGCTCAACGAGTTTCCTGCCCAGACTCACTAAGGCCTCATTCACAATGCAAACTTAAACGTAACGTAAGCCGTAAACTTATGCAGTAAACTTTTCACGTAGAAACGATCATTCACAATGGCAAACGTAAGCAGCAACGTAGGTTTTGCCTGAACCAATCAGAATTCAACATATTGATCGATTCGTTTCTAGCATTTGTGTCGACTCTCCTGTCGATTTCGCCTTTTGCATTTTCATTATCGAGGGTCACAATTTTGTTTGCCATTTCGAACCAACATTTCGCAACTCGTACTAAAACTCCACAAACTTATCTGCTCTACCTTTCGACTATACACACCAATACACACGCATAAACAAGAATCGATCTGGAGTCGACCTTCCTTCCCGCGGATTTCGTTGCGCATTTGTTTTTTTCATGCTGCTCTCTGATTGGTCTTCGGTAGAATTTCGACGAAACTTAAACGTAGAAGCTTGGAGCTTGCGAGCTCTTAAGTTTACGTCTTACGTCTACGTTTACGTCAAGGCATTGTGAATGATCTCGCTTTATAACCCATTTCTAGGTTTTGCGGCTACGTTACGGTTACGTTTAAGTTTGCATTGTGAATGAGGCCTAACGAGTGCCATTCACGAGAGACTAACGCGTCTCACAAACGAGTCGCGCTAACGTGTCCCGATCATGAGTTTCGCTCACGAGTTCCCTACCGAGTAGCAATCGAGTGGCTCACGAGTCTCACTAACGAGTCGCGCCGCTCACGAGTTCCCTACCGAGTAGCAATCGAGTGGCTCACGAGTCTCACTAACGAGTCGCGCCGCTCACGAGTTCCCTACCGAGGAGCAATCGAGTGGCTCACGAGTCTCACTAACGAGTCGCGCCGCTCACGAGTTCCCTACCGAGTAGCAATCGAGTGGCTCACGAGTCTCACTAACGAGTCGCGCCGCTCACGAGTTCCCTACCGAGTAGCAATCGAGTGGCTCACGAGTCTCACTAACGAGTCGCGCTGCTCACGAGTTCCCTACCGAGTAGCAATCGAGTGGCTCACGAGTCTCACTAACGAGTCGCGCCGCTCACGAGTCTCACTAACGTGTCGCGCCGCTCACGAGTCTCACTAACGAGTCGCGCCGCTCACGAGTCTCACTAACGAGTCGCGCCGCTCACGAGTTCCCTACCGAGTAGCAATCGAGTTGCTCACGAGTCTCACTAACGAGTCGCGCCGCTCATGAGTTCCCTACCGAGTAGCAATCGAGTGGCTCACGAGTCTTACTAACGAGTCGCGCCGCTCACGAGTTCCCTACCGAGTAGCAATCGAGTGGCTCACGAGTCTCACTAACGAGTCGCGCCGCTCACGAGTCTCACTAACGAGTCGTGCCGCTCACGAGTCTCACTAACGAGTCGCGCCGCTTACGAGTTCCCTACCGAGTAGCAATCGAGTGGCTCACGAGTCTCACTAACGAGTCGCGCCGCTCACGAGTTCCCTACCAGTAGCAATCGAGTGGCTCACGAGTCTCACTAACGAGTCGCGCCCGCTCACGAGGTCACCACTAACGAGTCGCGCCGCTCACGAGTCTCACTAACGAGTCGCGCCGCTCACGAGTCTCCGCTGGCGAGTCGCGCCGCTCACGAGTCCCCTGCCGAGTAGCAATCGAGTGGCTCACGAGTCTCACTAACGATTCGCGCCGCTCACGAGTCTCACTAACGAGTCGCGCCGCTCACGAGTTCCCTACCGAGTAGCAATCGAGTGGCTCACGAGTCTCACTAACGAGTCGCGCCGCTCACGAGTTCCCTACCGAGTAGCAATCGAGTGGCTCACGAGTCTCACTAACGAGTCGCGCTGCTCACGAGTTCCCTACCGAGTAGCAATCGAGTGGCTCACGAGTCTCACTAACGAGTCGCGCCGCTCACGAGTCTCACTAACGTGTCGCGCCGCTCACGAGTCTCACTAACGAGTCGCGCCGCTTACGAGTTCCCTACCGAGTAGCAATCGAGTGGCTCACGAGTCTCACTAACGAGTCGCGCCGCTCACGAGTTCCCTGCCGAGTAGCAATCGAGTGGCTCACGAGTCTCACTAACGAGTCGCGCCGCTCACGAGTCTCACTAACGAGTCGCGCCGCTCACGAGTCTCACTAACGAGTCGCGCCGCTCACGAGTTCCCTACCGTGTAGCATTCGAGTGGCTCACGAGTCTCACTAACGAGTCGCGCCGCTCACGAGTTCCCTACCGAGTAGCAATCGAGTGGCTCACGAGTCTCACTAACGTGTCGCGCTCACGAGTCTCGCTGGCGAGTACCGCTCACGAGTCTTGCTTACTGCGATGCCTCGCTGGGGGACGTACGTAGAGGGGAAATTCTCCCACAAGCCGAGGCGTAGGAAGGCACCGGATCTTGCAGTCGCGTGTTCTCCCTCCTTCCAGCGAGGGAGGGCCACCGCCACCTCGCGGGATATATAGCGCGAATTTCACTGACGACGCCACTACCGAGGAAAGTACCAAGTGACGTGGCGAATCAACCAACTGCCCCGCTCCTGTCGTAGCCCTTGCCATCGCCCTCTCATCTTCGCAACGGCCTCCCCACGTTCTAGCCTCCGCTCGCGCCCCCCATCACCGCCCGCGCGCCTTGCCTCCGCTCCCGCTTCGGCATATAATAATAATAATAATAATAATAATAATAATAATAATAATAATAATAATAATAATAATAATAATAATAATAATAATAATAATAATAATAATAATAAAATTGTCTGTATTTGTGGCGAGGTTCAGGCCCTGAGGCCTGCTCTTCCGCCTAACCACATTAAAATATTTACATTATTTCTTATTCTATGAAGAAGATCGAGGGGGAGGAACTTTAGATTTACTTCTGGGAGAGCAAACTAGGGACCATCCCGACATATACCTTAAGCGATTGGGTAAACCCAGAAAACTTCAATCAGGATGGCGACGACATTGACAAAAATAGAAAATCTAAGAATACATAAATTAGAAAAAACAATAGGAATACAAAAATGGGAAAATTAAATAACAATCCTATACAATAACAATAAAAAATGCGTAATGATAAGTAGTGACACAGTGGATGCAATAGTGGGGTAAGATAATCAGATTGATAATTGTTAAAACAAAGATTACAATATTTTCAATTTCCGTATCAGTTTCAATCACATAACCATTATAATATAAAGCGGAATAAAATTTCAAGTTTGCAGATATCACAGACAAAAGAAATACAATTTACATGACAATAAGTAAATCATAGATAAGCATTACACAATTTATAATAATAAAAAACAACCGTCGATTTCTTGGTAAAGAGAGTCCAAGTGACAAGAGTCCAAAACCGTTAAATAGAGATTAAATTAAAAAATATAGTTTTTGAAAAAGGTCTTTAAAGTTTAATGATTTCTCACAAATCAATTTTTGTTTAGATGACAAATAATTACTTGATATGTACGTACGTGTTCAATATTGTTAGTATTTAATATTATTTTGTTTGTCATTTAATTTATACGAATTATTTTTTTAATTTTATTTTTATTAATAAAAACTGATTTGAGCACCCTTACTAAGGAACCAACGAAATATAAGTGACGGTATACGCCTGTCTCTGGAAACTCTATGCACCCTCAAACGTTAAAGCACTATCCATCTTTTGCACATGCGCAGTTCAAGTTTCGCACCACTTTAGTGCATCTGCGCATGCGCAGGAGATCGATAGTGTTGTCCGCTGTGGTGTATACAAACACTGTCTCACTGTCTCGCTCGCGTGTCACGCTCACATGCCCGGCTCAGAGGCCTCGTTCACACGCCCCGTTGCAAGTGACCTGCTCACGTATCTCGTTTAGGGGTCCCTTTCATGCCCTAGCTTCCTCTTTTGGAGATGTGACATCGACCACAAAATATCAATATTCCAGATTAAAATATCGATGTAAATAATACATCGGTCAACAACCACAATTTTTTTAAAAAACACTGTTTTCGAAAATGGTTTAGTAACATTAACACTGACGTTTGCGCGGGAAAGAATTTCACCCATTAATGCTCTGTGTAACCACATTCTGGTCAACTAACATTTGAACCTTTCGTGAATTTTATTTCTTCAATAGACGAAGACATCCTAAATGAAACATATACGCGTCTCTGTCTGGCATCCATCTGCCTGAGCCAAAGTCCCCATCCCGCATCCGTACACTCTTTTGTGTCCGCTCATGCTGCTGCCCTGGTGTCCGCTGAGAAGCAGCCTTCGTATCTCCGCAACGGCTACGCGACACTCTTATCTCCGTCCACGCCCACACACTCACCCCACCGTCGTTTCTACTCACGCTCCTGGCACTGCATTCGCCTGCGCCAACGTCCCCACCCCGCTCGCGAACACGTTTACGTGTTGCTGCCCTGACATGCTGCTGCCCTGACATCCGTCAAAGTGGCACTCCCACTTTATGGAAATTCAAAAACAACTAGCCTTTATTTTTGTTCTAATTATGTACAAAAATAAAAATATTTGTACTAAACTATAAAACACGACATTCAAAAGTGGTGGTGCCAGCTTGGCGTCAAGCTGCCAACCCCCACTTTTCACAAATTAAAAAACAACTAGCCCATAATTATCTACTAATTTTTTACCACAATAATTAATTTTGTACTCGATTATAAACAATTAAAAAACCGGTTTCAGAAACGCACTATTCGAGTGTATTTACGATTTTTTTAAACCCATTTCTAATCAGATCTCAGAGTAGACATTTATACAATAGTTTGGTTCTTGACTGATCTTTCTCGTGTAATAATTTGAAAGTTTTATCTGGTGCTCCAAGAGAGATATTAAAGGTATAAAACCGCCATGACACTTCCCTTTATCAGAAGCTCAACATCAACTATCTCATAATAATCTACTAATCCTATACTAACTCTGTATCACAATCAATAATTTTGTACTTGATTATAAACAATTAAAAAACCACAAAGCGAGGGTGCCACCTTGACGGAGGTGCAGCCCTGTCCGGCCGCCCGCTGTGAAGTAGCCTTCGACGGATTTCGTCCCCTCATTCGCCTTTTCCCACCGCACTTCCCCGCATTTTGTGTATGAACGAGTGTGTAGGTACACGAGAGAATTAGAGAACATCACAACATGTGTTGTGATTCGAAAAGTTGTACGTGTTATTGTAGTTGGCTAGGGTTAGGTTAGCTTAGGGGGAAAAATCACCATACGACAAATTTGATTCCCATCACTCGCGCATTTTTACGGCGACGTTGAGGGTCCGACTTTCACGATTAATATACAACATCCTTGAGTCCATAACCCAAAACCGACATTTTTCACCAAAATACTCATACGACGTATCTCGTTTCTCGCTTGACTATTACTGGAGTATATCTACCCAATTCTTACGCGCATTCCACATGTGTTCCATGTATTACCATGATTTCGCAGTTTGTCAAAAAATACTCGAGTCTCGATCGGCTCCCGACCCCGCGCTGGCTCAGGTGGTTTAGAGCATCAGCTGATGTCTCTGCAGGGCCTATGATCGGGAGGTTTTAGACGGCGATAGGATTTTCGACACTAACTAGATGGCTAGGTCGAATTCAGTCGCTGTCTGGTGGAGAAATCTAGCGGCCGACGGCTCTGATCGGTAATTTTTCGTGGTTTCTCCGATCAAAGCCACGCGAATGCCGGAGCAGTACCCTAACAAACGGGTCACGACCCTGCGCGATCTTTTCTTCCTATTCCTTGTACTATCCTCATCCCTTGCTTACACACACACTTACTCTTACACGGACTTTACTACCCTACATGCCGAGATACCAGTAGGGGGCTTAGAGGTAGTCCAGGCTTTGGCAGTACCCCGTCTGTGGTAGATACCTGGTTGGGGAAAACTCCGCTACCCGACGGTCGATTGGAACAGGATCTCAACATCCAGCGGGGTAAGACCTCCGCCTCCTTCCGATGAAAAATACACTATATTTACGGGACTAACGACCTTAGCAATTGACGCGTTCGGAGTCACTAATCAAACAATCCCCATTCCGCGCATACCTTTTCCCTTATTGTCTAAGCTGTCCAGGACGAGCCGTGCCTCTGTTAGCTTAGCAGTTTGGCAGTTCTCTCTGAGGAAGGCCACAACACGTTGGCTGAAACATCAGCCACCACGGCAGAGTCGCGGCTAGTCCTGGACAGTCTAGACAGAACAAACTCCAGCCGCGGAAGCGTCCGCAATCACATCTTCCTCTGGTTGTGTCCGCTCCCCGCCACTGTGTTCGTCTTCCCTCCGTCGTCGCCAACTTCCCCGCCAACGCCTTCCCCTCCACCTCCGTCCTCGCATCCACCCTCTCCAAAGGGGAATAGGAAGCAAATGTAACCACCGTGTAAAAGCGGCTCCGCACATTCGGCACTCGCCGAGCAGCGAGCTACTGCTCGCCCAATCCCGAACAGCTGAGGTGTTCGGACCGAGAACGGTAGCTCAGTGCATCAACTGATGTCACTGCAGCGCCTCTGACCGGGAGGTCCTAGGTTCCAGTCGTGATGGCGGCAGGATTTTCGACACTATCTTTTCAGCTAGGTCGAATTCAGTCGCTGTCTGGAGGACAATTCTAGCGGCCGGCTGCTCTGATCGGTAGTTTTTCGTGGTTTCTCCGATCAACACCACGCGAATGCCGGAGCAGTACCCTACCAAACGGACCACGGACCGCGCGCGATGTTTCCTTCCTCTTCCTTGTCCTATCCTCTCCCCTTACACACACACTTACACTAACATGCACTACACTATCACATATTCCGGGAGATCGGTCGGGAACTTAGAGCTTGTCCCGGCTGGGGCGATGCCCCGCTGGTGGGAGAGTCCTGGTTAGGGGGAAACCCCGCTAGTCGACGGTAGGTCGGCGCCGGATCTCGCCATCCAGCGGGGGATGATCACCGCCATCTCCCGAGAAAAAACATGCACTACACTAACAGGACTAATGACCAAAGCAGTTGACGCGCCCGGAAACACGAAAAAAATCAATCAATCAAACTGATGTGTTCGGCGAATGTTCTCTTCCAACAGACCGATACACGGACGAACACCAAATGTTCGTCACTCGGGAAACAGCAAGCAACTTATCGCGCTACCGGTTGCTCCCTACTCTCCGAATAACGAATGTGTGGAGCCGCTTTAAGAGAATATACGCGTCAACAACCGGTCTAAAACAAACGTTTTGAAGTAAATTCTCGCACATGGCGCTGCGAAAGACTTTGGTCTTTTTTGTGCAAGATGGCGGGTGATGTGAGCAGCTGATATCGAGTCGTTTCGTTGTAAACACATGGACTCATACGTTTATCATAGTTAATTTAAGGGAAAAAATAAAAATAGAATTTTGAAAAAATTGGGTTGAAAGCGTTTTCTTACAATATGTGAAGTCGAAATAATAATAATAATAAAATTGTCTTTATTAGTGGCGAGGCTAGAAGTCGTAGTGATTTATGTAAACTTTATCAGCGTTCTTTCCTTCCGAAGCGGAAAGGTATTGAATTGAAAAGGGTAGATAACCTACAGAAAAAGACGAAATTAAACAAATTTTTATATTTGCGAATTAGAACGTTAATTAAATACGTTAACATAAACATATATAATAACTCTTAAGCTGCCAACAGATTGTCATGAATAATATGGTACGAACACATACCAAGAATTATTTCTATACTACAAAATACTAATTGTAGTAAGTAATTTGTAATATCTTAAATCAATATTGTAAAATCTAACCAATTCCTTTCCTAAGTAATATCAATTAGACAAAAACCTTAAATTTGTACAGGGGTAAATCTATGAAATTAAAGAAAGTATTAAAATTATAATATTAATTGCAAACATGGATTTTCATTGTATATTAAGAGTAAATTCTATTCAAAATTATGTAAATAATCATTTTTAACACACAATTGTTATGAAGTTTGCATTTTGTAATGTACAAAAAGGAAAACTATTATATGCGCATTACACCATCATAATAGATTCCGTAGCAACACTCAGAGGCCTGAATAGAGTGTCAAATTGGTTTCACTAAATCCGAGGGAAAGGCAAGAGTTTATACCAATTCTCTTCAACCGCAATTCTAGTGCACTCTTGATGGAAAATGCAAGCTTTGGCTCTTGAAATCTGATGTAAGATACTATCGCGAATCGACGCAAGATACACACAAGCGTATTTTCTCGGATCCTCAGTTGTGAAAACTGCTATTTACATTACGAGGGGTGACAATGAGTTATGAAAATTGGTCCCTAACCCTCTTTAGCTGAAATTTTGCAGTCTTCTTTTAAGAATTATTAATTCTTAAAATAATCTCAAAAATATTGAAGATACTGCGGTTTTAAATGGCTGATCTGACGATAGTGAAACCGAGATAATATTTAAGCCGTAAGAAAATATTAAGATATGTTACCACAATATTACTAGTTCTACACTTAAATAGCAACATATTTTTAACTTGCATTATTACACAAAGTATTACTGGTTTGTAAATGTGTGTATTATACACTTTTTTTATAAAAGAAAGAATCGTGGTTGGATATTAATGGCCATAAAGACTTTTTCATTGAATACCAGAGCCTGGCATGTACAGAGGTGGCCAAAATTATTAGTCTAGAGTTATTGAATGAAACAAAAATGTATTTATGACTATATACCTTCACAATAAACTGTGTTTACAGGTTTATAATGTTTTAAAAACTTTCCCTAATTCATAATTAACATACTTGTTATGAGACATTTTGAAAATCCATTTTTAATCCATTCTTACAACTTCAGACTCTTATCGCGACTCAGTCGCGAACGAGTTGTTTTATGAGCTAGTTATTAAGGCCTTCTTTCATCCAGTTTCATTCAACTATTGATCGAACAGTTTCTAAGAGATTAATATCAGGGTTACTGTAGCCCATTCGAACCCAGATCAATGTCTTGAAGATAATTTCCAACATTCTTTCTAACTGTGGTATGGAGCGTAGTCATGCATTAATATGCATGGAATTTTTCCAAATCAATAATTTACGTGTGAGAAACATTGATTAGACCTATATGTATTGGGCGTACCTCATTATACCAATAACAATGTATACAGTACCATTAACAGACATTACACTTCAAACCGCGTCGCAACGCGGCAGTATAACGAGCAATAATATCACAGCACTCATTATTGGAAGCGATTTTAGAAACGTATCTGTGGAAACACTTTGTGTGTGTTGAAAGGTGACTTGGAGTTCACGTCGTGAGTGAATTGCGCTCTTTGAAACAGAGAAGAAAGAACCGATTTTGACTTGCCGGAGTTCTGTCCAGCACCGAACTCTGAGCTTCTACCCGGATTTGACATGGCAGACGACGGATTGTGAGTTTATTCGAAATGAGAAACCCATGCTTCCATGCACTGTACTACATATGTTTTATGTTAACGCCTGTCATAATATAATGACATCTTAATCACCAATTAGTTTTGCAGACTATACTTAAACCTTTTGGCTATAATTACGTGTTCAATTCTTTTAGCAATGTTTACAAAATTTATACAAGTATCATTTCGTTTTAACACGGCCTTCATCAGATGAATTGCCTGCAATAACAGTTATGTTAATCAGATGTTAATCTTAACCACCAGTTAGTTTTGCAGACAGTACTTATAACTTTTGGCTCTTATTACATATTAAATTCTTTTAGCAATGTTTACAATATTTATAAAAGAATCACTTCGTTTCAAAATGGCCTTCATCAGGTGATTTGAATATTTTCGACAGGTTCGTCTACCTGATTGAACGACCTCCGATCCCGAGCTTCTGCCTCGGCGCCCAGCTGCCCTGCGATGGGTTCAAGAGGCTGCCCATTCCGTCTTTCACGTTCGGTGCCCAGCCGAAGGCGTTCGTCCTCAACCCGTCCTGGGAAGAGATCGCTCCCCCGAAAGTGACCATCACTGAATTACCCGATTGTGACGCTAACAACCCCGGATATGACAAATCGAATGTCCTCGATCAGGACACCACCTGCTGGTGGAACAAGCAACTTGGCCTTGCTTCTTGCTGCTGCCGTTCATCTAGCTAGCTTGCTCTCGTATGGTTGGGTGGTTGGGAGGGCAGGGGGGAACTCAAAGTGTAGACACCTCCACGTGGTGAGTTCTGGGTGATTTCAACAAATGATCTAATACTTTGATCACGAATTGAAATTGGCGAAGATCTACACAACGGACGGTAACTGAATCCTGAAGTTTGAGAACATTAAACTTTCAGTTCCCATTTGCTTTCTTTAACAAAGGAAGGAAGAAGGAAAAGGGGAAAATAAGAAAAGGGAGAAGAGAAGGAAGAGTGGAAGAGGAAGAATGAAAGATAAGAAGAAAAAGTATTTACTTCAAAAAGATTCCAATTGCTCCGACTCATCCCAAATATCATTTATGAAGCATTTAGTAACATTATTTATGAAATAAAATATGAGGATTTCAATTGGATCTGCAAGATGAAAAGTTTTGTTATGTTAAACCCATTCATATGCGCATCAAATTATGGGGAATTAATATGTCTTATTAAGTATTCCTTTCGTAAGAAGAGATAATAATCATATTTTACTAATAAAATATGTACATTATTTTGCGTTGTTTTGAGTATCAAAACGTTTTCAAACACAAATGACTGAATTGAAAATACGACGAAACTTTGAATTGATCGGAAATAAGCTTATTCCATCCTTATATAATTTCAATTATTCAGCGAACTGATATTTCATCCACTTTGCAACATTCAATTATTTTACTCTTAAGCAACAGACGGGCAGCATTCGCATTTCGAAGGAAAAGGGAGAAATACGGAAAGGAAGGGAGAAGATAAGAAAGAGAGAAAAGACGGAAGAGAGAAAATTACGGAAGAAGAAGAAAAAGTCTTCACTTCAAAAATATTACAATTTCTCCGACTCATCCCAAATATATCATTTATGAGTATATCATTTCGTAACATTATTTATAAAATATGTTTGGATTGGATCTGTAAGATGAAATGCTTTGTTAACCCATTCATAAGCGCATCAAATTATGGGAAATTAATACATCTTATTATATATTCCTTTCATAAGAAGTGATAAACGTCATATTTTACTAATAAACGTCATATTTTACTAATAAAAGGTGTTCATTATTTTGTGTTTGATATTTTATTCACTTTAAAACATTAAATTATTTTACCCTTAAGCAACAGACGTACATCATTCGCAACACCGATTTAAGCAAAAATTTATTTCAAATTTCAATATAGAGATCTTTCAAATAAGATTTGTCACAAGCCTTGGTAAATTTCAAAAACATAATTTTCTTGTATTTTTGTACGTATGGGTGGATGTTAATGAGAACAATTTTTGGCGTGTAAAGATCTTGCTCCGAAGACGTGACAAGCAATGAATTTGTTAAATCCGATTGTGACGCTAACAACCCCGGATATGACAAATCGAATGTCCTCGATCAGGACACCACCTGCTGGCGGAACAAGCAACTTGGCCTTGCTTCTTGCTGCTGCCGTTCATCTGGCTAACTTGCCCTCGTATGGTTGGGTGGTTGGGAGGGCAAGGGGGAACTCAAAGTGTAGACACCTCCACGTAGTGAGTTCTGGGTGATTTCAACAAATGATCATATAATTTGATCACTTGTCGCAATTAGCAAAGATCTACACATAGTACCACTGCAGAAAACTGAATACTGAACATTCTGTTCGTCCTGTCTTAATGTTTTCTCATAATGTATGTATAAAGAATAAAATATTTATTTTGAAATATTCTATATTCAACCGTTTAACTCAAATACATTCCTGGTTTTTATTAAAATTCTCCGGGTGAATTGATTGAACAAGATTCGGATTTGATTTATAAGGTAAACATTTTTGCAATTTCAACACACAATTATGAATTGAAAATCAGGCGACGGTCTACACACTGAACGACAGCTTAATTTTTAATATTGAAAATACTGAGAATATTTTTATGTGCCTAATTTTCATTTTGAAATAACATCTCAAGTAAGTAATGAAAAACCATATTAGTAACGTCAAGCTTTATCACATTCCTAAGAAGACAAAAATTATTAATTTAATTAAATTTAATGTAATGGTACAACGAATCATCCGAGGAAAACCTTTCATGCCATCGTTTTGTTGGCGCTAGCAGTTTATTATGGATCCAAGGCACCGTACTGTACACGAACTCTTAACAAATGTATAGAAGGGTGATGCAAGGAAGGTTATTTGAATGGAGTTTTCGGCAGTACATAAAGTAATATTTAGTACGAAACGAAAGTGCGTAACTCACAGATATTCATATGTTTCAAGTTTTTGGCGTACGAAAAGCAAACTGTATCTTGAAGAACTTGTTATATCTGATGAACATTTGTGAACTGAAAGCAAGTAATATCACGTAAAGTATGTGTAAACCAATAAGTTGGAGATCTTCGTAATGTTATTTTTTATAATTTAACTATAAACAATGTGCGTTAATATAGAATTTTTACTTTCTTGTATACGTACGTATATACGGAGTAATATACACAGTATAGAGAAAGTTATGTAATGCTGCGCGAAAAAACGGCAGATTTTCGCCAGAAAACAATTCATTGACGGGCCTTGATAACGAAAAAGTATATGAATCCATACATTTAGTTCAAATCCAGTAAGATTTTGTCAAAAACGCTCCATATTTTTTAATAGCATTAGTACCAAACGTACATTACGCGACATAAATGTCATACCTCGTGTTCTTTTTTTTTCTTCTTCAAAAATTACAAAATTGATTTTTTTAATTTGTCTCTCACGTCGATAATATTGACATTAGACGCAATTTCTTTACATTATTACATTTTCGAGTACATGTGTTCTAAACAATGTCAAATAAAGTTTCTCGACAACTCAATTCTGTGAAATTGACCCCAAAATTCCGCATTTTTCAGAAACGCTCAAACGCCATTTTCTCAAAAATGACTCGAATTTTTTTCCATTGGATAGTGCTTTTTGTACTGTTTAATATGACGAAGTTTACTTTGGTGTATCATTTTGGTTTTTCAAAAATGACACAAATGTATTTTTTTAAATATGTCTCACGCCTTTAATATACACATTTCCTTCAATTTGAATACATTATTACATTTGTGAGTGAAAGTGCTTTAAATGACTTCGGATGAAGGTTTTCGAAAACTCAATAGATTCCTGTAAAAGCTTCAAGTTTAACATTTACATTACTGTTTAATCGCCATTTTCTTAAAAACGGCTTCAAATTTTTCAATAAAATTTTCAATTTATGGAGGAGAAGAAAGAAGGTAAAAAGAAGAACATAATGAGAAGGGGAGTATAGGGTGGAGAAGAAGAATAACGAAGAGACTGGACAGAAGGGGAAGAGGAAATTAAAATGAGGATGGGGAAGAAAATTGAAAACGAGGAAGGATATAAGATGAAAAATGAAGGCAGAAATTGATTAGTAAAAGGAAGAACCAAGAAAAAAAAGTAACAAAACTGGGAAGTAGAATAAGTGAGGGAGTGCTAGGAGTGAAAGGAAGAGAAAAAGAACAAGTCCATACAAACATTAAGGAAATCGATCTTTCTTCTCTAATAAGACTAAAATTTGAACAATTTTGCAGAGGGATCTGCTGAACAACTTTTATCCGAACCCTTGAGTTAGGTGGCGGCCACAGTGAAATTTCGGTCAGCGAACATCGGACGTTTTCGTCCGATGTACCGAATTCGTTCCATGTGCTTGTGAAAGCAAAAGGTCTCAGTGAACACAAACTACCTGTTCCGACGTTGTTCTCAAACATCATCTGTCGGACGAAGATCTGTTTAGTATGATTTTTGTCCGCCCGACGTAGACCGATGGAAATTTCGGCGAAAATCAGCTCCACTGTGATCACCACCTCCATGAGTTCGAATGGAAATTTGTTCAATGGGCGTCACTGCCAATTTTTTTTGAGATTCAAAATTTGCATTAGAAAATACAATATTTCCACTAAGGCTGTGTGATCTTGTTCTTCTTTTCTTTCCGTCCTGGCCCTCCTACTTATTCCCCGGCCCCTTCTCCTCTCCCACCTTTCAACCACTCATCTATTTCTGTCTTCTCATTTTTCGTCTTGTATTCTTCCTAATTGCCATTTTCAATCTACTTCCCCTTCTCTACGTTATTCTTCTTTATCTTCCTCCTTCTCCTCCACTCTCGCCTACCCATCTCGTCATTCCCCTCTGCTCTTGGTCTTCCTTCTCTTTTCACCTTCCTTCTTCTCCTCCACCTCGCCTCCCCTTCTCATTTTCCTCTTCGCATCCTCCTTTTCTTCCTTCTCTTCTCCTCCATCCTCGCCTCCCCTTCCCTTCCTTTTCCTCTTCACATACTCCTTTTCTTCCTTCTCTTCTCCTCCACCCTCGCCTTTCCTTCTCTTCATTTTCCTCTTCTCGTTTTCCTCTTCTCAGCCTTCTTTTCTTGTGTCCCTTCTTTTCTCGCCGCCCAGCTACGCCCTGGCCGACGGCTGCGGAAGGGTCGCGGGCGGCGTGGAGCGCGTGGGCGGGCGCAGGGGGCGTGGCCGGGCCAGTGTGCGGGCGCGCCAGAGCGTAGCGGCTCTTCTGTGCGCGGGGCGGATAACGCGCGGAACCGCGGGGGCGGGCGCGCCCGACAGGTAGACGGATCGCCCCCACAGCCACACCGCACCCAGTTCTCGCCCCTCCCCGCCACGACCAGCCCAGCCCAGCCCAGCCCAGCCCGGCCTCCGACCAAGGGAAGCGGACCGCATGAGGTGGCTCAGGGCATCACCTGATGGCACTGCAGGGCCTCTGACCGGGAGGACCTAGGGTTCCATTCCCCACGGTAGAAGGCGTTTCCATATTAACTCTACCGGGAGAGGTGGCTCAGGGCATCACCTGATGGCAGTGCGGATCCTTTGACCTGGGGGGGGGGCCTCGGATTGGAGTCCCGACAGAGGCAGACTTTTAGACCATAGCTATGTGGCTACGTCGATGTCAGCCACGATCTGGAGGTGAATTTGGGCTGCCGCCTGCTCTGGTGTGTTGTTTTCCGTGGTTCCTCCGATCATCTCCAGACGAATGCCAGAGCATTACCCTAACAAATTAGTGACGGACCGCGCACGATCTTTCTTTCCCTTTCCTTGTATCCTCAACCAATTAGGTATACGCACTTAAACTACAATGCACTACACTACCACAAATGTCGGGAGACCAGTCGGAAGGTGAGAGCTTATCCCGGCTGGGGCGGTGCCTCTGGTGGGAGATACCTAGATGAGGAAAACGCAAGGCACCGTAGGTCGGTGCCGAATCTTGTCATCCAGCTAAACGATCACCGTCACCTCCCGCGGTAAAAACATGTACTACATTAGCGCAATAATAATCTTAGCAGTTGACACACCTGGAAACACGATATAATCAATAATCATGAGTTACGTATAAAGTGTGACGAATCATTTGGCCAGAACCTACGTCTCATGTAAAAATCGGGTATACGATACCTATCGATATATCGTTGCTGTCAGCTTGCACGCGTTACCGACACCCACCGCCCCGCCGCGTCGCGTCGCGAATTCATTTTTCGCCCGAGGACATCTGGGCGTATGCGGTTTGTCCTGAAAACCGACCTCCCCCACCACACCCTCTCCCCCGCCATTGTCCGTCGCCTCCCCCGCCGCGGGCCGCGACCCGAGCCGTCCGGGTATTGTGGGCCGCCACCGCACCTTGTAACGAGCTCAGAATGGCGGGCGAGGGGAAACCCCGGGTAGATCCGCGCTGGCTAATAGCTGGAAAATGGCCGGTGAATTCTGATCCGAGGCGACGACTTCCAACCGTGACTGACGGCGTTGGCAGGCCCGGATTTGGAGACGGGTCCAATGGACCGGGGCCTCGGGTTACGAATTGGAGGGGGGAGAAAAATGCTTCAAATGAGCTTGGTGTGTAGCGTAAATGTGGTTGACTACACACGTAACCGCACGTTTGGCAAGCATGCTTTAACTGTGTTTTTCAGCAACCACGCACAATTTCACTTCGTCTCTACAAGGCACAAGTATACGAGAAGAAGTGCTAGTCCGTGTCAAAATATGCCTGTTTAGACTAGTTGTAATATTACATTTTCTATTCACGTGTCTTTACAATCAAGGCGCATTAAGATCAACATTCTTTACAACCAACTAACGGTACATTTTGTACACTAGCATTTCGGCTGCCGTACTTTCAAGGTGAACATTAAAATACCATAATTTTTGGCATTTTCATGCCACGGTCGAAATTAAGTGGATGAGATATTGAATTTGTCTGGAAAGAAAAATTAAGGATAGATTCGTAACACTTGCTGCTTAATGAGAATAAATTTGTTTAAAAAACTCTGCGTATGGCGACAAAGCAGCAAATTCTTTTCAGTTTAGTGGTCCCAAGCTTTCTCCTGAAAATTGGTTTGAAAAATTTTTTTCAAATGTGGAAATGATACGATGGAAATGATATGCTCTCCAAAGAAATAGTCCACTGAATGTCACCACCGTTGAAATTAAAGTTCATATACGTATTTTACTTCTCGTGTATTCGGTTCATAGAAACAGGAGAATATTTTGGGAGACAGAATGATTTACACACTTTCATTTTGTACGACAAGGAATTGGTTTTTCGAAATTCATTAGTATTTGCACTTGGCTGATAATTCAATCCTGAAAGCGAATGATAAATGTACAGGGTCACTTCTTAAGTGAAAATTTCTAGAGAAACTGAGAAAGAAAATTTCAGACTGACGGGCAGAACAGACGTTTTGCCGTCGACCAATATTTCGGTATCAAAGACCCATGGATTCTGATTATGTATTAGAAGTAAATTACAACATATTGGAGCAAGAATAATCTAAAAAACTTTTTCGGTATCTTGGATCAACAAAACGTATTTTTTCTACCAAAAACTCGCTGTTTTTGGGCCAGAAAAACGGCTTGCTGATTCTGGTTATGGTGGACTTCTGGGGACTAACATTTTTGTACGCTATATCCTATGATGTAAAAATTAAATAGAATTTTTCTATAACGATTGATTTTAATAATTCTGCATTGTCCTCTGGGTCTAAGTACAGTATAATGCAGACTTGACGGCCTTCACTACTTCTTGCACTATTGGGACACCATCCCACTCTCCAAACGCCCTTTTACTCATCAAATAACATACGAGATTCCTTCGGTAGTAGGCTGAAATGTGTATTTTTCTTTTCGCTTTAGAACGATGCCTTTCAGTATAGACATTCATTTCATATTTTTGTAAAAGGAAATGATCCATTTTTATTTGTTATCTTTTTGCATTTTTCGTCGAATACGACTAATGAAGGCATTTTTACCTTTTGACGTCATTTTTAATGCGTTTTTCGCTAATTTCATACGTTTTAATATCATTTTAATGATACTTATTTCAATCTTTACGAAATTCACCAAATGCTCATCACAGAACTATTGAGTATTCTATTCGATTTTTTCGCTCATGTATCGTAATGTCCGTCGTTGTGAGTACTATGTAATTTAAGTTTCCTGTGAGGCCTATCTTTGCCGTCGTCACTTCGACCGATTTCGAGATAAATAAAGACAGAAGTTGTTGTTGTTTTTTTGGTAAATAACAGTGCAAAACCAAACATTTGCAAGCTGAGTTCACTTAGAGAAAACGAAGTCTCTATTACAGCATTTTATTGATCATTTTTGGCGATGTTCTAGGTCATCAAATTCCGCTCGCTAGTCATCAGTGAGGTCTTCCATTTCGGGTCCGCCATTACTCGCAAGTATTCTTGAGCCCCGGAATACCTACCCCCACTCCTTTACTAAAATTAGTTGAACTAAGAATAAAGGATAGCAACGAGCGTTATACATCTGAGAACCAGAAATGGAAATTATTTTGCATTGAAAAGGAACTACAGATTTGATTAAAAATTCCTTTTGTCAAAATAACCGAACTCCCAACTCATCTCGCAATTAGCGAAACGAGGGCTCAAAACAAACGCGCGGATAATACCTTCACCTTAGGAGACCCTTCTTCGATTATGACCTTTGGCCGACGATACTTTTTCAACCTGCTAGTATTGGAATTTGTGGCACTGAGGCGATATATTATTTTACAGGAGGGAATTCATTTTCAGGATTAAGTTCACTAGAGTCGAAGTTCAGGTTCACTATCACCGAATCTTCTTATGCTTATCTGTAATACAAGTAAAACGAGACCAATGATTTAAGTTCATTATAACCGAAGATTCACTATATCCGAGTTCACTATAACCGGAGTCGACTGTATGCATAACGTATGTAGTACGCAAGGAAGTAAAAGTACACCCATCTCCTCCAAGCCAATTTCCCATCCAGTCAGAAATTGGCGACGGTGTGGCAACAACCCTCCCTGGACGGAGCTCCGTCCGGCTGCGGACGTCACCCGCCGCCACACGCCCGCCCCTTTCCTCCCTTTGTCCGCCCACCGCCTTCGGGCGCGGCGGCCCCGCTTTCACGCACAATTAGCCTGCGCTGTACACACGCGCCCCTCGCTCCACGCCCCCCTGCCCATTCACCCCCGCGAGGCGAGCCTCTGCCCCCGCACAGGGCGCGACGGAAGCGCAGCGGGCGGCGGCTCCATGCTCAGCTCGGCTTTGGAGCTCGGTTTCTCCACGTTGGTGGTGGCACAGCGGACGCGAAATGTTGTAATGCAAAAATTGTTTTAAATTATAAATGAAAACATTATCCGAAATTGGAAACAAATTATTTGCAAAGATATAAAAGGTATCAAAATAAAATATTTTAAATATTTTACTCTTTGCAGATGACGCTTCAATATTCCTGGAAACAGAAGAGGATTTACTGTATGCATTATTCCACTTACATAATTTACGTAAAAAAACGGTGTTGAAATTTCGAAAACAAAAACAAAGGTGATGGCATTTTGGGGAAAACTAATATGATCCAAAATTATTTTGGATGAAATAATTTTAGAGCAAGTTTCCAATTTCAGCTATTTAGGTTGTCAAGTCAATCATGATACCAGTAAAGACATCAACATTACATTGGCAAGGTTCCAAAGAATTTGTGGTACTATACATAATACATTAAAAAAAATAAGATAAGGCAAGGTACAAGAATAAAGTTCTATAAGACTAGGGCTCTTCCAACTCCTCTGAACGGGAGCGAAAGTTGGGTACTGTGACATACCAATATGTGACATAATATGGTATAATATTTATTATAAATTGCGTAAATTATAGGGGATAAATATATGTGAATATGCTAGCATAGCAACGGTAAGCGAGCCGTCGTCAAGGTCAACAATCTTCATGCAGTGACAATCGCGGAGACGGCTAGTTCATTTTGTAAGAAATTTAGGGATTGGCTAGGTACGGAAGTACATCAAGTGTTGTCTGTAAATAAACAATCGAAAAGATGGACCGAGTTTTGCAGGGCTGAAAGAATACGATAGGCATTCATTCTGACTGATGCCGTGGTGTTGAACGGATCGTGCTCCAATTAATGTTAGGAGTTTTGTGAGACTTGTAAGCATCTACTAGGGAGTAGATATTGATAGAACTTCGGATTTGAATGCTATGTGTGACAGTAAAACTTAAAATATTTCAAGTGAACGAGTTAGAAGGACATTGAGGGCTTAGGCGAAGTTATCAGTAAGTGGACTGGAATGCTAAGAGCAGATAGTTTATTGATCGTTGAGTATTCAGCATACGCGTGGGACGAACTTGGAATTCGTAAATTGGCGAACGAATTTTATTAACGAGACTTTATTAACTTCGGAAACAGTGATGAACGGTGATTGAAGCGTGCTTCTGCAAGAAAAGAAGAGAGAAGATGGTATCTGGGCCTGAGGACAGCGACGTCGGAGAAGAATGAAGATGGTCCAAGTGCGCGCGAAGACGAATACGACATTATAAGGTTGGAACAGGTCATGACCAAGGTTTTATTTCCATATTGTGTAAAATCATAAAGGACCAAAATTGTTTAATAAATTTCCATGTTTTGTGAAATGAATACGTGATTCTCATTGAGCCAATTCTAGTAACGAAGTAGCAAGATAGAAATATATTTGCTTTTCAGATTCCTCGACCACTCTGTATAGATGGCAGATCGGATAATCATCTATTAGCATACAATAGTGATTATTTCTATGAAACCCATCGACCCAGGTAGCCGGAAACTAATTTATTTATAATTAGAGTTGAAGGTTGACTTGTATAATAGTATCAGCGTAATCTTTTCCTGGCGCCCATTTATACAAATTCGGAACGGATTACGTTGAAATAAATCATCAATATATTCAGTTTATTTCAAAATGGCGCCTCAAGTGAGGCTGAATTTGTTTTAAATTAGACAGTTTATTTCAAATGGCGCACCAACTGGGGCTGAATTTCTTTTAAATCAGATTATTTCAGTACCAACAAAAGAACCTTAAGTAGAATAGGCCACTGAAATGAAGTTTCTGAGAAGAACGCTAGGCTGTACGAAAGAAGATCAGATTCGTAACGAGAAGGTTAGGGGAAAACTGCATGCTAAAGAAATTGGAAGCAAAATAACCAAATACCAAACAACTGGCATCAACACACGCAAAGGATGAATAATACAAGACTACCTAAATTAGCATTACTTTACCAATCGCATGGAAGAAGAGACGTGGGCAGGCCCAAAAAACGATGGAAGGAAAACTTGTGAAGACAGAATAGGCTCAAGCCTAATTCATGAAGTGCAGAAGAAGAAGAAGAAGAAGAAGAAGAAGAAGAAGAAGAAGAAGAAGAAGAAGAAGAAGAACTAGCTGATTCCCTGCAATTATATCGCTCAAAATGAAAACAGTAGAATCGGTACTATAGGAAAATATAACATATGTACTAGACAATCCTAGGTTGGTTGATTAATGATTACGGGCACGTTAACTGTTATCGTTACTCCCGTAAGTTAGTGTATGTTGTTTTATCGCTGGCTGTCATTTCCCACCGCTGGATGGCGAGAACCGGCACCGGCGTACACGTCGGCTTGCGGGGGATTCCCCTACCAGATATCGCCCCAGCTGGGAGAAGCTGTAAGCTCTCGACTTGAGAGAGAGAGAGAGAGAGATATTTATTTATTTAGATATTTAGTAAAAAACTGTATGTGACTTAAGAGGGAGAAAATCATCTGCGCACGCTTTCTTGATTTTCAGAATCCCTTCCCAACAATTTAACTATTAATAGTTGAAAGATAGAAAAAATAATAATTATAATAATAATAAAAATTTTAAAAAAGCGAGCGATTAACATTTAAAAAACCTAGACATTTTTGTTCCTGAATTATAGAAAATTTATTTGTAACGGTAAACGAACTGAATTTTTTAATTTTTCTGCATTGTTAACGAAATAGTTATTCACCATAAGCTCTACTACCACTACAAGCAAAAGGAAAGCTCAACGAAACGTGCGCATAGTGAAGCTACATTTAGTCCAGAAGCAAATCAAGGGGCCATCTCAGCATTTGCTCAATGGATCAGAAAAACTGGACAAAAATCCGATCGAGATGGGGGTCATTGACCTGGAAGCTGAAGTACATTACTTGTTACAGGCATATTAAATGTTTTTTAAAAATTATACAATGCAAATGTGAACTAATTCATTATACTATTATCATTATTTTGTTAATATAAACATTATTTTTCTTTTCGACGATCAGTATAGTCTCTAATTGTATAGCAACAGTTAGGCAGCAGAAAAGATTTTACTTTGAATTTAAATTTGCGTACCGATTTTAATTCTTTAATGTTATCTGGTAATGCGTTGAAAACTAACGTACATGGATATGTGGATTTCTTATAGTGAGCTGTTGATACTGACACTTGATGAACATGATTTATACGACGTGTGTTGTAATTATAAACATCATTGTTACATGAAAAATGTTCTCACCGTTAAGCAAGTCGGTTTTGACAAATACTATAGATTCGTAAATAAATAGGCACCGCAATGGTAAGATTCCATGCTCAATGAAAAGAGGCTTGCAGGGATCACGTGGATGGTATTTTTTATTATTCTGATAATTTTATTTTGCAATCTAAATATCTGGGTACTAAAGGATGAGCTTCCCTAGAATATTATGTCATATCAGGCGGGAATGTACATTTGCAAAATACACGCAACGAGCTGTATGGATGCTGACAGTTGGGTCGAAAATCCTTTCACCGTAGAGACTCAAAACCAGGACCTTCCGGAGCTGCAGCGACATCAGTTCATGCCCTGAGCCACCTTTACCAGTAACTATTATAAGCAAACAGTCATATGTGCACATACTTATAATTATGCTAATTTACTTGTTTTTTTGCGAGGACATTTCAGCACCCATTTCATACTTTCCTACAATGGTTTATTTACTGCAAGAATCAGCGCTCCTAAACATTTACGGATGCACGGGACTCAATAAAGCCCCATTTCCTGGCAATTTAACGTTGTATGTTAATGGCGTGCGAGATTCTACGAATCCCATCCACAAGTCGCTAGGTTTCAACGAACTGGCCACGAATTTTAACTGCCTGGAGCGATTTGCCTTCTCAGCGCTTCCAGAACACTTCAGATACGCTCATTTGATTGGGCAATCAGCCCCCACCTCTAGGATAGAAGAAGGAAGAGGAAGGAAAGATCGCTCGCGGTACGTGACCTGTGTGTTATTTATTTTACGTCAAAAACTCTTTAACGTTGTGTGTGATGTGAGGCAGCAGCTCTGTACTTCTCCTAGTCTCCTCTTCTCCCGTATATGTCGCACACGGTTTTTAAATAAGCTTAAGTGTTAATAGTTATCCCTAGCATATATGTATATTATTAAAGACCGGATTTTCATGCAGTAAATCTCTCCAAAACGTGCAGTAAAAACACTAAAACGTGCAAAAACATGCAATAAAAAGATCAAGACTTAGCAAAACGGTGTTATGTAGCCTCAAAACTTCAGTTAATCCTCTTAACTTATTTTTGTGTTTTGAATGAGGTATTTCAGGCGAATAACTATAATAAAGTTTATACATATTGCTTAAACAAACCATATTTGACATTTTAAATATTATTCGCACAAAAAATTAAATTAGCAAAAAAACAAAAAGTATAAAAATAGAAATATACAAACATATCTTCAGATATCAAAAAGAATTAAGTTCCAGAAGAAATGTTCTTAATTTTTTGCATTATGCATTATTTACAATTAATATTGCATAATTTACATTACATAGTTTACTATTATATATTTTCAAATTACTTTTTGAGAAATTATTTTCTTGGAAATATTTCTATCAACTAATACAGTTTCAGACAGGAAAAACTTCGTCAGTGTGCTGAGCCTCACTTTATGCACGCTGCTAAAATGGGCAGATGGTCACTTTGATCTCATGGTCACTCTCTCTTGTACCTCGTAGGGGCAACGTCTGTTCCGAGAAATTCAATGAATTTGAAACGCAGTGCAGCTTGATGCTAAGCTTCATGCCCAGACGTAAGGTCAAATGTGACTAGCTCTCATGATGGCAAGTTCAGCGAAGACTGACAAAACAGATATACTCGTATGATCCGATTGGGAAGATTGACCCCAAACATACCTTTGCTGAGCGGCCGCAACCAAGGGCCGCAGACCTATCCCTGCTGCAATAACTCCGAAATTTTAATAGGCAATAGGCGTCATGAACGATGCAGACGCTCAATTCTTAGAGCAACAAAATGCAGAACTGATACATATTAAACGACACTTCGAGACAAACAGACCTTCCGAATGCACTGCTGGGCTACGTCATATATTTTTTTCTTAAATGAAACTTTTAAAAAATATTAATTATAACACATTGATTGTATAAAAAATGTATTTTATGCAATAAAACTGTTAATACCTCAGATTCGTCCAGTAAAATTTCAAAATGTGCAATTTTCAGGCAGCTTTACGTACAACTTGCAACATTGTGGAATAACCCCCAAACGTGCAAAATAAAACAAGTACTAAAAAAGTCTGTTTTATGATTCAAATTTCTGTGAAGGTTTCATCCAATTTAAATTTTAGTAAACAAAAGATATAGTTAAACGGGAATTCGGTCTTTATTTAATATTACATTTTTTAAATAAAAGAACATAATTATGCTTGTGTAGAGTTGTATAATTAACGTTTAAAATGGTTCAGTACATCACAGGTGGGAAGGGTTATGGAGCTTCGGCTTTATACTTTTTTTTAATGTGGCATCTGTGGGTAGTATCTCCAAGATGGAATTCGGCACTTTTTGCGTCTTTCTTGGTCCTGCCGCAAGATGTCGCATGATCGCGACCGTAACAAGCGACTTTAGCGGCAGGGCTGAGAATGACTCAAAAAGTCGTGCCGAATTCATTCTTGGAGATCCCAACCACACACGCCACGTTAGAAAAAACCGCGTACAACTCCTTTCAGATGTCTTTTCGGAGACTAGGTTTGCTTAGTAGGCTTGCGCCTTTTTCAGCTCGAACGTCGGTTGGCGCTGAATCAGCGGGCGTTATCTGGAGTGTGTGCCCGACCCATTGTCCCAGGAGGGCCGGGGGCTCCCAGAATGCGTCGGACTTTCATACCGATGTCTAATAATAATTACGAATATAGACTTTCAATAGCAATGAAAGCCATTCAATACTTCAATTTAATGGTATAAATAATCGTAAGTCAATAAATAAAATAAATTTTTAATTCAGCGTAAAATTAAATTTTTATTGCAACAAGGCAGCTACACCCTACACCTGCAGACCCTCTCCCGATAAATCTTGGTTGTGCTATTGGTACTACACAAAAACAGCACATTAACTTTATCTTATTTTTTACATTTACCTTTACGTTAATTTATTAATGAGATATCTGAGCCTGTTTGGATTTTATCAGTCTTTCAATATTTGGTCTTAAATTTAGTATTAACATATGCTTATGGTGCCTACTTTAAAAGAATATGTGCATGCAACAATACCATGCACCATTTGCAATCTTACAATGTACCTTGTTTGATGCATAATAAATACATATGTTGGCTATCCCTGCTTTATCGTGTTCTCGTTGGTCCACTACAGCAACATCCTGTGTCTTCCGTTTGCTGTCTTGTCATCCGGGCAATATAAATTTCAAAACAGTTATTTTCCCTTGCCCTAAATAATTTGCAGTGTGACATTCATTCTATCACCCACTGCTAGATGGACATTTCGTCTTATTCCTGACATAAGGAAGTGTACTCAAAGGAAACGTGGAGATATGGTTCATTATTTGACCCAGTTGTTAACGGGGCACGGGTGCTACCGGGCATACCAACTCCGTTTCCGGTTAGACGATGACTCCTCATGCCCAACCTGTGGTCCATTGGTTGAAGATGTGAAGCACGTGTTCTTTCACTATTCACGCTTCGTTGAGGAGAGGCAAAAACTCCACCGCCTCCGGCAGGTAGTGACTCCTGATTCCATCGTCACGAGGATGCTGGTGTCCCAAGAGAATTGGAGTGCGGTAGTCACCTACGCTTCAAAAGTTTTAAAGGAGCTTCGCGTAGAAGAACGATTTCGAAGGAGTATCCCGTGACATCAGTTGGCATAGAGCGATAAGCCGATCTGCCCCTCCCGTGATGACCCGCCTGACGGCGGTTCCGCGGGAAGGGAACCGGAAGAATGGAAGGGGTTTTTAGTGGGTAGGCACACGCTAGCTGTGAATCCTACACGCTGCGGAGTGCGGGCTCCGCAGTGTCTTTGGAAGACTTTCCCATGCCCTCGTAAAACAACACCATACAAACACACACTCTATCTCCACCCACCCAATCCCCCACACCCACGCAGTAAAATATATATTATATATCAATAAAAATATTTGTATCAATTTTATTTGTTATATACTAAAATTTAGTTAGCATTAGTTGGTGATGTTGACAGCACGTAACAATACGATTAGAGACCATGTTTGAGTGAAGCAAGGATGCATAAGCGAGACAATTTCTGACAAGCCATGCTCCTTTTGTCATGGATGAAGCGTGGATGAAGCATGGGCGAGAGACAATTGTGCCAATTAATTGGATTTTAGAACATACCACAGATCAGTTTTGAATATTTTCTTTGTAATGAAACAAATTCAATCAATTTATAATTTATGAAAAAAATTATTTATTGTAACAATTACATAATTTCTTTAATTTATTTTTAGTTTTGTAAAGTAAATTCTTAATATCTTCATGTTTTAGACTGTCATTGAATAAAAAGAATTATTTAAGCAAATGTTAACAATTTTTTAAAATAACAATGTTACATAACATTGAACTAACACTCCCTACCCCTACATAACAGTGCAACACTGCCTCAAATCCCCTCTCCCTCTTCAGGATTCTCATTTTATGGATATCGCTAAGTAAAAAAAATTAAAGAGAAGGGTTTCAGATTCATGTGGAAGGAATAAATAAAGCAACATTAGCAACAACTGTAAGTAATCCTAAATAATTACAATATTGATGATTATGCTCAGAAAAATGCTTACATTGAGTCATAGTCATCATTCTGGTACTTATCCCAATTTGACCAACCAACATGACAGTTTGGGCATTCTGGAGAATGACTAGATTTGCCAACATATTTTCGAAGGCAGTGAATGTGAGCCATTTCAGGGCAAGCTCCACAGCAGTGTCCCTGTTGGTAATTTCTATCATTATTTTACAAAGGAAAAAAATAAAGTAAAAAAGAAAAGAAGAGAAAAAAGAAAGAAGAAAAAGTCATAGTCATCATTCTGGTACTTATCCCAATTTGACCAACCAACATGACAGTTTGGGCATTCTGGAGAATGACTAGATTTGCCAACATATTTTCGAAGGCAGTGAATGTGAGCCATTTCAGGGCAAGCTCCACAGCAGTGTCCCTGTTGGTAATTTCTATCATTATTTTACAAAGGAAAAAAATAAAGTAAAAAAGAAAAGAAGAGAAAAAAGAAAGAAGAAAAAGAAGAGAAGAAAAGAAAAGCAGGAAGTACACTTATGTACAGAAAGTTGCAGATTACATCAAACTACTTGGAGTGACCATAGTACTGAATGTCAGTTGTTGGGGCTGCTAATTGATCGAATTTTAATGCACAGGAGGAATGAAAAAGACCTGTGGAGCAAGTCTATTACACACCTAGCATTTAAATGTATAGTTATATTTTTTTATTTTTTCTTCTACTGATTTTGAAAATATTGGTTGGTTGAAACAGTATTTTCAGAACATCCAGTAACATGGTTCCCCAGTTAATCACTAAAAAACTGCTTTTGTGACTCCTTAAAATTAACAGTGGAAAATGCACAAAGTAATTGTATTGTTGTACTAAAGGTCTATAAAATATTTTCTTACTAAAAATGTACTGTTTGAAAACGTATTTCAACTTGTGATCCAATTAGTTAATTTTTCAAATTCTTCTCTGTGAAGTTAACCTGTTGATCATTTCTTCACCCTCTCATTTTTTGAGGGAGAAGAAATGATCAACAAGTGTTGCTTATATTTAAAAATCTCATATCATATTGTCAATATTTGTGTTGTTTATATTTAAAAATCGCAATTCGTAGTTTATATTTAATAATTAGAGCTCGGAAGTTTGGCAAAATGCCTTTTTGTTCTTGTTACTATTTGCAACTTTTAACAACAGGAAATACTTAATTGCACTATTGGACTTGTTCAAGTAGATTTTTATTTGCCTTTTTTCCTCTCCTGGCACAACTGTGACCAATGTGTATACATACTTGCAAGCTAAAGGCATGGTCATTTTTGTCTTTCTGTGGAAGCAGGGGCTGTGTTTAAAGTCTAAAAAGAAAGAATAACTCCAGATTTTTTATATTTTCATTGATGCCGACAGGCTTTGTTCACTCATGGAAAATCCCATCCTACTTTTGAGCTCAGTTCTCTGTACATGATATATCTTTCTCAGTACTGGCATGATACAACAACACACATACACAAAGAATTAAAAATACAATTTCATTGCCCCTGAAGCCATTTCAAGATTCAAAAGGGTGTCCATAATACCATTTCCAAGAGTGTCGCAAGTGAAACAAATTTGTAGCCATCGTATCGGATGGTTACGTGGATCAAGATTACAAAGAAAAGATCATTTCCTTGCAAATTAAGTGCTAATGTTAATTTTAGAGTTAGAATAAAAATGTGAATCATTTTATTTATTGACTTTTACAATAATTCCTTTTAAATTTGATTTTTCATTGTTTATGTGCCTTTTTACACCCCTACTTTTGCTAGAATAAATGCCTTTTTGCCTGAACTTCCGGGCTCTATTAATAATTCATCTTCACATTTTAATTCACATAAATGAGCCAAAACTCAGAATTATTTAAATTATGAGTTATCAATACAAAAACTTACCCAAAAAATTAATTTATTGCACAAAGGACAAAAACTTAGCATGTCTCGATAATTTTGCATTATGTATGGCTCCAGTTCTACAGCACTACGAACTCCCATATAATAATTTCCTTCCTAAAATAAAAAGAAATTACCAGATGACAGAAACAAAAGCATCAGTAACAACTAATGTAAAATCAAATCGAAATGTAATAACATCAGCTGCCATTACTCATGTGTAAGGAACGGAATTTATTGTAAAAAAAAATTAAATTATGTATCGATAAACAAATGTGTTTATTTTTTCCAAAAAATAGAAAATAGAAAATAGGTAATATAAAAATTCATTAAATGTGTTTAAAAATTGTTCTATGTAAGCGTATTCCGAAAACAGAACATTACCAAGCAAATCTCTCTTGGATTTAGAGCAGGAGAAGACAGTTCTACCTCTATAGAAGTAAGTTTGCACTGATTTTCATCATACAAGAGTTTTATTCGATATATAACATACATTTGTAGAATACAAGAAACATAGTTGTTTGAATGGACCCTATGCTCACGTGAATAGTATGTACTGTGTAGCCAGTGATGGATCATGGCCAGAGGGGGGGGGGGGACAAACATCCCCCTCCCCACAAGCCGTCAACATGATAAGACAATAATTTGAAAACATATTTTGATTGAGTTACGAATCCACTCTGTGTAATAAGAGCAAGCATATGATTAAAATGATTCCTGCCTCACAAACATTAACTCATTATTCAATCTTTCATTCTGTGTAGACACTTTCCAAGAAGAGGGAGGGTGGGGTGCTGACCAGATTTGGCAATGGTTCAGTGGTCATAGAAGCGCAGAAGCATTACATTTGTAAGAAAGAGGATTCCAGTAATATGTATTGCAAACTTCCATGTGAAATGCTCCATTTCAACAAAAGAATGTATTAAAATGTAACAAATTATTGTTATAATGCACAAAATATGTAAAATAAAAATTGTCTTAATTCATTCGGAATGTCTTGTAAACTCTAAAAAAATATTACGTAACTCAGGTATCTTGGTCCTGTAAAATCATGAATTTACATGAATATTCATTTCTACTAATGCGGTATTACATTATAGAAAATTATGAAGGACAACACCAATGGAATTTATGTCTTCAGAAATAATGAAAATCAATTGGGGGGGGGGGGGGGGAATTCTTCTTGATTTTCTGTGCTCTTAAATTACAAATTATTTAAAACATAGGGGTGCTTTATCACAGGGTTGTAATATTTCAGAAATGAAAAAATATGTTTAATGAAATTCATGACTTCATGCACTCCAAACTTTACTACTGAACACTGATGATGCATTTCTATATCTATATCAGTACAATTGAAGTCTAGAATTCACCAAATTTAATTAGAGGCAAATGTTAACTCCAATATAAAGTAGCATAGTATGTTCCCTCTCTGGACAAAAATAACAAAAACAAAAGTAAAATAAATTATAGTGCAAATGGTCAATTGAATTTAGATTGGATTCTCAAAATTTTATAACAACCCATGGATTAATAGGTACAGATTTAAGCCAAAGAATTACAGTTGAAAAGAAGTATAGGTTATCATTTCAAAATTCATACTAGATTTTTTTCAACCTATTGGTCATCATGTTACTCCAGAAATTCATGTATGTAGGGCATGATGAAACACATCATTTGTGTACAAGTGAAACTTGCATGAAACACTGTGATTTGAGATAAAACAAGTTGAAGTTGATTCTTCTAAATTTGCCACCTCAATATCTTTGACTATTGATCGAATAATATTTCTGTCGACTTGACAGCTAGCAATTGTGAGGAGAGAAGGAATTCTGTTATCCAATCAGTGGCTTCAAATTCTGCTGATGTCACTGCAGAGTTGCCAATACTTAATTTAAAAAATTAAAAAGTATGGTGAGAAGCAACTGAAAATTGAAGAGCGCTATTTCTTCTTTGGTTATGCATCATGTATGCAGTTCTGTGTTGTCTACTTTTGTGTGCTCTTCTTGTGATGCTTCTTGTTACTGCTTCTACTGTTGTGATCCGATGCAAGAACAACCACATGACCATGTATCTGGTGCCTGAGTAAGTGACAATTACCCAATTAAGAGCTTTTATCCCACCCCAGCTCTCAAACTGACAGAAATATTATTCAGACAATAGGTAGGAGATCGGATCTGGTTTTCTTTTACATACACTTCAATATTTAATATTGCTTTTGGAAAACAAATGAGGTCTAAAGAAGAACTTTCCTGTGACTTAGTTAAAAATGAAATAATTGATACTTTGGCTCTTCCAAACTCCAGGAGTTCAGTGATTTCACTAATAAAATATAATCATCAAGCATAAACAGTGTCAATGGAAGATGATATTTAAAAAAGGAAGGATGTATGTATATGATTATTAATTGTCACAATGCAGTTTTTAGTATGACAGAGAATATTTAGTTTTGTGATGGTAAAATATTTGTTCTAATGCTTTATGTGTTGTTTATGAAGATATTTTCCTATTGATTTATTCACTTCAATTCAATGATGCCTTATTTTACATGGCATGACTCAGGCCATGAGGCCTGGTCTTCCATTTGGCCCTGCACATTTCATTACACTCCTTTCGCCAACTAGTGGAGAAAGAAGGTATTACTTGGAGCGGCAAAACAAGCACTTTGAATTTCGCTCAGAATCCACAGCTTTGATCGGGTTTGAACCTGCCAACTTGGGTGTAACACCCGATACACTAAACGTTGCACTATCAAGGCCTTTAACCTATAGAACTGTTGTATTATAATTATAACCATTAAAGTATAGAACAGTTATATCATAATTTGTTAAATTATATTGCATTAAAATGAAGAAATATAAGTTTTTGTACATTTAGTTGTGGTTGTCATACTCCAGTTAAAAATTATACAAAAAATGTTATATGTATAAATTAAATGATGCATAAAAGTGGCCTCATATACAGAACATTGAGGAAAGATGATAGATTTCTCCCTTTCATAAGAAACTATGGAAACAAAATCGCTTACGTGTCTTACTGACAGGTAACAAATTATCCTCAGGGGTGCATCAATGAAATTTAAGATGAAAAGATGAAAAATATAAGAGGTTTGCACATTAGGACATAAAAAGAAATTACTGCAACACACATTAAAATCATGTATAGCTTGGAAACAATGCATGCTAGATTCTTAAAACCAAGTGTTTGTCCCTAGGGAACACAAGTTTTGTGGGGACAGGTGTTGAAATGATGAGAGACAGGTAGAGAAATGATGAGACAATTGAGGTCTGAAATACGTTTCTTAAGCACTGTACTAAATAATGATATTTTTTCAAACTTTCTATCACTTTTCCAAGATATATTTTTCATATGAGTGCTCCCAATCCATAGCAGAGGTATTCAGAAAAGTAGAGAAACCTGAAATGTATGTAAAATTAAATCAAAAGAAAGAGACAATTCTTTCACAATAAAATTAAATGAATCGTATGAATTTCTGTGCAATTTAAGTGCTTAGTAGAGTTGGGCAGTATTTAAATACTTGTATTTGAAATATGTATTTTAAATACATTTAGTATTTGAAAAGCTGTATTTTTAATTTTCTGCTCATGTATTTTAGAGATATATTTAAATACAGAAATAGGTGAATTTAAAAAAGAAATACGTTAAATGCAGATGAAGAAGAAGATTTTTGTTTGATTCTTCTAAAGAATGCAAAAAAAGGAAACAATTAAAACATATTGAAGCAAAAAGAAATGCTCCTTTCAGCAGTTGAATTTGAATTCTTTTCGTTTTTAAGTGATGAATCCAAATCCATAAAAATGCTGGACAATTATCCAACAATAAAAAAGCGTTTATTCATTATAACACTAGTCTACGTTCATACACACTAACAAACGAATGATTTCCTTTGCCAGTTTCGCCAAATAGGAGTTTATTGTCAGATGATTTGTTTCAGAAATTAGTTTTTTTAAAAGGAAATTCAGGGTATTTGTGTTTAAAATATTTCTGGTATTGTTTTAAATTTGAAAGTGTTAATATGTATTATACATAATTATTGTTAGCTATTGTTCAGAAATTTGTATGTCAATTATTAATTTATTTTAATTGACAATTACAATATATTGTTGCAATATAAAGATTTAATACAATTGCTTTTACTGTATTTTGAATATGTCCAAGTATTCACAATATGTATATATTTAGCAAATCAAAACCTAATGTATTTTGAGTATGAATTTAAATACTTATTTTGACGAAGTAATTAAATTCTAAATTTAAAATATTTTGCCCAATCCTCATGTTTAGCAATATAACACTGTTTACTTATGCATTGTACCAGGCCAATAATGCTGTAATGCACAATTCGGGTGCTGGGTCTTTGAAGTAAATTCTACCGAGAAGCAATTTTCACTTTTAAAATCATTATTTACAGAACGCAGAATTTTAGCAGGAGTCCATTGTGTTGATTTATAATTTACATGTGTATATTGAAAATGTCACCAAGCATGTTTCCAAATTATATTAGACCTCAAAAATAATTGAGCTCAAAGCCCTTTGTACCTATTACAGAGCTTTTCAAACAAAGGATTTGCTTGCATAAACTTTCTATTATCACTGGCTTGGATTTCAAGGGACCCTATTTTTACCCTAGAGAAACAATTTGTGTCAAAGAATTCTTTTACTGGCAAGAATTAAAGGCATTCCTATCAAATAATTAATAACAAATTTTCTTTTATATTCTTTTTCTGCAAAATGAATAAAAATTATTTCAAAACTTACAAGAGTTTCTGAGTAGTGAATTTTGCAGAAAAGTCCAAATTCATAATGACTACATAACAAACAATATGGATTTATTTATTGAAGTTTTAACACCCAGTTTTCCACTGAAAATGAAAATAATGTAGAGCAAATCCCATCAATGAAACGGGCTCACTGCTGTCTTGTCCTGAAGGGAATAATGACTTCTCTCCAAAAATCATGTTGAAAAAATACAGTAAAACCCTGTTTTTACGTATCAAGATCTCACATACTGTATTTAAAACATGTTTTCAATGTAATTCTTTCTATTCAATGAACCTCTCAGCTATCTGCATTTTTTCAAATAGCTAATCCCTAAACTGTTTTGTTTTAATAATGAAAAACAAACTGACAATGCATTTTTAATATATTTTACTTATATTTTTCTTATTTCTTCAACAATAATATTGAACAATTTATGATAAATTGAATTGCAATCATTTCAATCATTTTGACTTGAAGAGCATTTAAAAAATTGCATTTGTCTTAATAAAGAGAGAGCAGTGTAATGAGATTCTTTTGACACTTCTCACCTTTATTGAAAACCATTTGTCCCTCACAAACTTAGAAAGGATTTCAATGTTTTCACTCTTTGTAAGGCTTCCTTTTACAGGTAAATTGAGAAGTGCAACAGACGAAACATATCCCATTGAAGATCTTATTAGTTCATCAACAATTTTTCTGAAAATATACTGTTCCTTTTTGCTGTATATAGACATGGATCTGCAAAATGAAGCAAAATGAAAACAGTAGAAACATGGGTATAGCCAGATTAGAGCAGTTATGGGCATTTCATATAGTAATATAAATATTCTTTAAACTTTAAAATTTTGTTTGAACTATGTGAAATGTAATGTCAAATTTTCATTTAAAAATATTTTTAAATGTTCTTCCTCCCTTACCATCGAATTAAAATTTCTCTGGACTAAAATAATATAATATCCTTTCAGATTCATCTTTACTTTGTTGAGGAAAACATTTCATTAAAATTATAAAGCAATATTTCTGATGCTTTCATTTTCAATTCCAATAAAAAAATATTTCAATACATACACATAAAATCTTTCACAATAATATAAAGATTTGGGGAAACGTAGTGCTACAAAATTGTATATGTTCATATCATATGTTCAATATCATATGTTCTCCTTTCTGTCTCTTGGCCATTTTGTGGGGTCTAAACGAATTTGGTGTAATCCTCCATTAAATTTTACTTTTGTCTCATATGGTCGAAGTCAGTCAAGTGCCTTTTATACCTTCGGCTAGGGGCTCAGCGTAGTTAGTAACCAGGGATCCTAGACGGTCACCCATCCAGGCATCAGTTGTAACCCGAGTTGCTCAACTTTCATGATTTCATCGGTAGTTAAGCAATCCGGCTAACTATGCTGACTGGTTGCCAACGTTGGATGCTGGAGAAGCATAGATGTGAGCAGCGTAAAACAAAAGGATGTGGCAAACAATTTTCTGTTCTTCCTTATCCATTCAGTTTTTTAATTCATTTATAAAATTTTACTGATACAAACATTTTTGGACAATTTTTGAATTTTTAAAATGTACTTTTGAGTAGCTGTAAAAGAGTTCGTCTCTGACTTCGCCGCACCTTTTCAGAGTAGTTGGGTATGCTTTTCAGAATTTTTGGCTGTTTTCAACCGAGTTTTCCTTTGTCGCACATACTTCGTAAGAAGAAAAAAATATTGTAATCGTACGCTGGAAAAGAACGAATTTTAGACTGTAAAACTTATTGCCCTGCCCAGCTAACGAAAACATCGATCAATCTCGTTCCTTTAAATATTAGTACATTTCTATCTCTTAACACGTTATGTAGTCAGAATACATGTTTTGGGGGTCCTTGTTATAAAAAAAATCGACTGACAACAAAACGTGTCTCACCATCCGCCTGAAGTCAAAGCTAGTGCATAAACCGTTCGATCGATTTTCTCCAAAATTGCTAATCCCCAATCGAATTAAAGGGACTCAAGACACGGCAAGTTTGAAATGGGATATTTTAACTTTTAGGGGTACTTCACATGAAACCTCAATTACATTATCAACATTTTCTTAAAAATGGTTCCAAAATGTTTATTTAACCTTTTCCTTGGATAGTTGGATAAAATAAAAGAATGGCACAGGTCTCATTTTCGATGAAATTCCTGATTTTTCATTGCGATAGTTTTAATTTTTTGGTGACGTCTTTCAACTACTATATGAGGATAAATATTTTTATTAATGAAATCAGTTGTTCAAAGACAGATCTTGAAATAATATCATGTTAACCATATACAGTACAATCAGATCATTTTTTCGAAAATATGAGTAGTTTTCGCATAATTGTGCGTGAAATGTAGGTAATTTTTTAAAACATTTTTCGCCAAAACGGCTTCATTTTCTCCTCGTATGTATCAAAGAACAGATAAAAAAGTGGCGCTAGGCCCATTTGCGGGAAATCTGTATTTTCGAAAATTGCAAATAGGTAACATTGCAAATCTTCAAATTTGAAAATAGAGATTGTCTTAAATAAAATCTGTTCTAAAAAATCAATCCTTAAAATATGCTCGTGTACAATGGTTTGAACAAACGAGTTGTTTACGCGCAAATTCTGCTGGAAGTTGATGCAAATTATAAAAAATACATTTTCTCAAAAATCGCTCCAAATTTAGTCTTAAATTTTTTTCCACGATTAGAACAAGGGACGCTTAAAATATGGAACAGGTTTAATTTTTGTTGAATTCCTTTAATTTTTGAAAATGCAAAAGTTAGAAATAATTATATAAAGACACTGCTCGTGGAGGACCAATAGTTGATTTTTGGTACATTTTTGGGGGTTTCTGGATGGGGGGGGGGGTCGAATCCAAATTTGCAACACTTCAAGGGTAGACACGAAAGCTTTACGTCTGTGCCTTCAAAAATGCTATTATTTTGCAATTTGCGGCATTCATGTTCAACTTTTGGTGAAAATTAAAAGTTCAACAATTTCTTGGAAAGTGAACGAAAATTGAAACGCTCACCTCATCCATGAACATTGAGTAGTATTTGTAGCAACGTAGTATTTCTTACTTGTCACTTCACACACACCCATTTTTATTTCCAAAGTAGTGGATCTTCTAATTACACAATTTATTTCCTCAACTAACTTATTTAAACAGACAATTGGCTGCCCTAAAACAAAAGTATGGCTACAAATCGAATCATTTTTCAAAAAATTCTTCACACTCCTGCAAACCTTGTTCCTGACATGCATGATGATACACGTCAAGAGCTTCTTTCTCTGTCTGTGCCGGGTGATATACAAAAGATTGAAGAAATCATCGGTGGACATCTCCATAAGAATTCATTTTGAAACGGAAATAAAATGAACGGATCACGATTTCAAAATATTATTCTGAATGGTCGACTACTTAAAACTGCAAATTAAGAACCTATTAACACACTAAAACGGCTAAAAACTAGGAATAAATTAAGAACGGCTCTCGCTTCCTTAACGAAGGCAACAAGCACACACCTAATCATGGTGGAAATAATGCACCTACCATGCACCTAATAATGGCAGAGTACTAGTAATTGAGTCGTCGTCTTTGGTTGTCTTCGTACACATTTCATATACTGTTTTTCGCAAAGTAACTGAAGAAAAGAAAACCCCGAATGTATTTTTTTCTCTTAATTATATTTTCATTTCTGTAGTAGGCTATTATGACGAAAATAATGAAAATACTAATTAATTTTTCAACAATGCAGTCTTCAAAATTTATTTAATTTTATACACACAATTACTTAACATTTTAAATTAATTTCATTTTATTCATTAACGAATAAAGTGATTTTTAAGATATTTTAGCGGTCTAAGAATTAATTTTTTTTTATTTTTCCCTATTCCAGAAACAAAATTCTGGAATTCATTTCTCTACCTTGCAACAATGCCCCACCCCATATAGCATTTCTAAAAGTATTGTCAGTAAATGATCTCCTGTGTAGACAAATACAGTGCTGCCAAATGTGTGCGTTTCCTTTTTCCAGCTGCGATTATCAGTTCAAAATTTGAAGAAATGTGAAGAAGAGGTTGTAAAAATATTTTTACAGTAACTGCTAAAGAGAAACGTGGGCTCGTTCTTTTCTAAAAGACCACTGTGAACAGAAGCAACGGTGGTACCTTCATGTTGCAACCATGGAGGAAATACGGTTGCAACCATCGTGGTCGTTCATGAGCAACTCGATATCATGCCACAAATTATGGCTTTTCTTATCGCGAACTAATGGAAGGAAAGAAAAATTCGAATGTACATTTATTTGTTTGGGTTAATAACATTTCCCGTGTGTATAATTATTCAAATACACGAAGTAGTACATCATAGTACTAATTAAATTATTAAATATGTTCTGCTCGTAGGTTTTCTTGAGCCCCGGAATCCCTATCCCTGTGCTTGTACAATCCTGTATTGAATGAGTATGAATAAAAGATAGCACTAGCGATGTTGGCTACATTGAAAACAGTCATTCAACTGGGAAACGCTTTTTTATTGTCGGATAATTGTCCACCATTTTTAATGATTTAGATTTATCATTTAAAAATGAGGAGAATCCAAATTCAACAGCTGAAAAGAGCTTTTATATTTATTTCAATGAGGTGCATTCACCAGAGGAATCAAACAAAAAGAAACTATCCTCGCTCTACATTTTAAGTGTTTCTTTTTTAAATACACTTTAAAATACATGTCCCAAACAACCAAAAATACAGTTCTTCAAATACAAAATGTATTTAAAATACGTATTTCAAAAACAAGTATTTGAATATTGCCCAACCCTTGCCACCGTTCAGTTCACCGTTTATGTTTTGTCTATCCTGAATATTATTTCACGAATTGGTGCAATGTTGAATCTAGGATATCCATTTTTTAACCAATAAGAATGGGTAGTTTTCGGTAAGTTACAGTAACTTACAGTCTTCGTGCTTGCAAGTTTTCAACTGTGTTGATTTTCTCTAGTACTCGCACATATATAAAAATGTATGTTCCCGATTCAATTTCTTTACGTCGATGGGGAAGCAGAAAATACACACATCCAGTCTCTGTCGTTACCTCTTAATTACGCCCATCAGCTCATGATCAGTGCATGTAGATGATTATAGATGACGAAGACTGCAGAAAAATTCAATTCGAGAGCTTGGTGCATCAGCACGAATTGGAGGGAAAAGATAATTCGTCGAAGTTACCATGAACGCCGCACCGAACCGCCACAAACGGGACGTACGTCCAAAGAACGCGCACACTAGCGATACACTCGGGAACTATAAGAACTACGTGCAACTCAGTTCGCATGCGTTTGCTAAAACGAATGGAATGGCGGTATAGCGATTCATCTGAAACAAATTTAATCGTGTCTGCTCACTTCTTCTTACACAAGAATTGTGTGTTTGGAAGATTAACATTTTCATATCCCTCTTTAATCTTAGCGGAATAATGAATTAAAAATGTAGTCGAAAATAATTGAGCTAAAAACATCGGAAATAAAACAATTTAAGGGCGGACATAGGAAAAGAGTAAGTACCAGAAAAAGTTTTGGAAGAACATGAGAAAAACTGTCCAGGACCTTTCTTTTAACATATTTGCTTAAGTATTTGTATCAGTATGTAATGCTATTAATAACATAAAAGCAAGGGTTTTACTTTTCTTTTTAGCACAAATGTTAATATAAAAATCAGATTATTTTTTGTCCTCAAACATTGTCATTAAGTCCTTATTTTCTACAATGAATGTGCCCAAAAACAATAAGAGGAATAAAGTATGATTCAAGATTGATTTTTTAGAATTCTTATGTTTCTAGAATTTCTCACAACAATATGTTCGTTTGGTTGTTGCCAACAAAGTTTCAAGTTTGGATATTTCCTCACTCTACTATGAGACTGTGCTTATTCACAATTTTGTTGTGTGTAGAAGTTGATCAGCCACAACAGTCAAAGAAGCCGTCTTTTGCCTTTGGAACAACGTAGAACGATTTTTTCAACAAGAAACTGGCTAGATCTTGAATCTCTTGAGATACCATGGCAAAGTATTGCCGTTTGTGTTATAACATTGTCAAAGTTGTTCCCTATAATCATAAATTTAAGTGCAATGCAATGTTCCTCGCCACCTTTTAGACGGAATTTAGTTCTTTTTTCTGGTCACTTCCAATACTATACGTTTTATCACCTCTAGAGGCGACTGTTCGTGCAAGACGACGTAGAGGATCAGTTTATCATAGGTAATATCACGAAAGATTTGGAAATTTTCAATAAATCCCTGACTCGCGAAATGATGAGGGGATTTATCTGGGAATTTCCAAACTACCAGTGGTATTTAATAGGACTATTCTACGAATGAAATTACGTGCAACATGTTTCCAAAATGCGCCTATTATTGAAAATAACTGAAAGCATGTTAAAATAAAAGAGATTATGTTACGGTATATTGCACATCAAAACAGCGATCAATACATACCGCTTTCTAAGATAGATGAGTCGCAGCTTTGGCCAGTAGGAAGGAGCGGTAAGGAATATATTTTCAGAAAATGTCGATGTCTATTACTATAACACTTGACGTAGAAATCATGTTCATCAGGTGACAGTATCAACAGCTCAATACAAAAAAGTCACATACAATACATGTACATTATTTTACAACACTTTGTCAGATGACATTAAACGATTAAATTCGATAGAAAAGTTTAAATCCCAAGTGAAATCGTTTCTGCTGCATAACTGTTTCTATACAATTAGAGACTATACTGAGCATCACAAGAAAAGTAACATTAATTTTAACAATGATACATAATGCATTATTTACCATTTGGACTGAATAATGTGTATAAACAACCTGTAACAACTATTGTACTACAGTCTCCGGATCAATGACCCCCATCTCGATCAGGTTTTTCGTCCAGTTTCCCTGATCCATTGAGCAAATGCTGAGATGGCCCCTTGTTTTCCTTTTGGATATAAATGTAACTTCATTTTCTGTGCACGTCTTCTAGAATTCAATGGGAAATACAATTACTCAAATTATCGTTTCCATGTTGTCGCGGCAGGTGTGGACTTGAAACGTGAAGTGGACTTGTCACTTTTTGAATGTTTGCTCCTCAGTTGTAGTGTTCTGCCACCAGGTTGTATAAACCTACCTGCAGAAATAATAAATATCTATATGTATATGTTTTATACATATAGTTAAACACTATTGGTTTTTATTTCACGTGTGGAATAGTCATTGCAAGTGAAGCCACGACCATTTCCAGCCTACATTGCGTGCCCCCCGCGAACAACAGACGAAGAAAGTAAGTGGCGGATCAGGTTGCTCACTGCCAGAAAGGACTGGTTATAAAAACCGCACTTACATTCATAAAATCGTAATTAAATATATTTTTTATGAGTTTATCTAACCATTTGAAGATCCGTATTATTGCAATTCTGTTAAATTTTGTTTTATTTATAGACTATTGTGAGCCTGAAGATGTGGCCCTATCAGCCCATGGAACATTGTTCCATTTTGATTGATTTTTTTCGTGTTTCCGGGCGCGTCAACTACTGTGGTCATTAGTCCCGTAAGTGTTGTGCATGTTTGTTCTCGGGAGATGGCGGTGATCTTCCCCCGCTGGATGGCGAGATCCGGCGCCGACCTACCGTCAGCTAGTGGGGTTTCCCTCTAACCAGGACTCTCCTACCAGCGGGGCACCGCCCCAGCCGGGACAAGCTCTAAGTTCCCGACCGGTCTCCCGGAATATGTGGTAGTGAAGTGCATGTTAGTGTGTGTTTGTGTGTAAAGGGAGAGTATATGATAAGGAAGAAGAAGGAAAGATAGTGCGTGGTCCGTGGCCCGTTTGGTAGGGTACTGCTCCGACATTCGCCTGGTGTTGATCGGAAAAACCACGGAAAACTATCGATCAGAGAAGCCGGCCGCTAGAATTCTCCTCCAGACAGCGACTGAATTCGACCTAGCTGAAAAGCTAGTGCCGAAAATCCTGCCGCCGTCAGGACTCGAACCTAGGACCTCCCGGTCAGAGGCGCTGCAGTGACATGAGATGATGCACTGAGCTACCGCTCCCGGTTTGTTCTATTTTGTGTCTAACAATTTTTCATATTAAAAAAGCTCACAGTTAAAAAATGTTTGTCTGAAATTAATTGTGGGAACCACCTACAACAAGAATAGTTCATCTCTGTCGATAGCACACAGTCCGAAGTTGCGTAATTTTTGCCGTAACATTAACCGGTGTCGTTAATCGAATTTGTTAATTACGTCTCATGGTAGTAATGAAGAGGCAAGGCACCCAGAACCCGAAGACAGGATGTATACTCCGATTTCAATAGTGACTTCTGACAGATCGTCAGCTGTGCCGCGGTTATCCAATCGGGAGCTTTCAATACCAAAAACTAATTCGTAACGAAGCTACAAATTAGATAACCGCGTTCACATCACGATATGGCAGAAGTCTCTTTCAAATCGATGACAATTTACATCGCAGTTTAGTTGCTGAATTTGGGCGCAGTAGACATTCACAAAAGTGCGTTGCGCCATATTTAGATGAGATGTTGTTATTCTTAACCCATTCCAGCAATTCACAAATTTGAATTTTTCTGCGTTTGAATCCGAACGGGTATTTTCTTCTCGGCGATATCTCATCATATGTTTACTGCGACTTTCCTCTGGACGTTTTGGAATTATGGAATTTACTTACAAACTACTGTATATGAATAATACAGAGCTCACAAAAATTATGTTCGGACTTCATAAAATTACGCTGAATATTCGGGTGTTAATATTTTACTCCTGAAAACGGGTTTTATCCCAGCCATCAATTCAGCATCAGCGTTGTAGAAAGTAATGAGCATGCAAGTTCACTTCCAGGAAGTGCCGCGGCAACACAATTTTGAACCCCGAGCAAAACTTAAATATTTCTCAAGGCGGTTCCGCATATTCGGCATGAACTGAACAGCGAGCTACTCGCCCAATCCCGAACAACTGATGTGTTCGGCGAATGTTCGCTTCCTTTGATGTGTGCAAAAAAAACCGACACGCGGTAGGTAGGGCGAGCAGAGAATGTTCTCTCGGCAAACAGCAAGCAACTCATCCACATTACGTGAGAATGCTCGCTACTCGAGCACGAATGTGTGGAGCCTCCTCCACACGCACTCACGCGCGCGCGCGCACACACGCGCGCACATGCACACACACACACATTTACACACACAAACACACACATACATACATACATTTATACAAACACACACATACATTTACACAAACACACACATACATTTACACAAACAGACACATACATTTACACACACACATACATTTACACAAACACAGATACGCAGACTCACGCATACACAAATTTGAAAAATATGTACGTGTATGCCGTATTTTTTAATAAAACTTTTGTCTTCAGTACTTCGTTACAAGTCTAAAATGAATTAAGGGTAATTATGGACCAATTATCATGAACTACGAAATCATGAATATTTTTTTTAATTCCAGTTTTTGTATTTTATTCTCTGTTTTTTCATGTATTCTATTTTCGGGCCCCCTTGAGTTCTAAGGGACAGGCTGATAATTTTGCTGAGTGGTTGGCAGAGGCAAGTTCTTAAACCTCATTGCTTCATATTTTACCTTCGCAAACGGGATGCTCGTCAATAACATTTACAAAGTTTTTAATTTGTATTTCTCGGCTTTTCCCTTTCGTCTCGCCACCTTACAAAATAAACCTGTTCTACGCACATCGCTTCATTTGAAAAACACCACGTCCTCCTTCACTTTCACCTCTACCGTGTTCTTCTCTGAGACACATGACAAGTTTGCTCTTTGTCCGAAAGGCCCTCTCACGTATTCCAACATCACTCGACTTGAGAAGCTGTCAGGAGAAATGAATTCGGCCGTGACGGTTGCATAGGCTGGCGTTGTCTCTTTTGCAGTTCGAACGATCTAAAAATAGATAGTTATTTCTGCGTGGCGATATTCTGCGGACCAGCATTCACTTGGCACATCGTTTATGATACAAGGAGCGGACAACGAAAAAAAGGGGATTTGGGAAAACCCAGGCTGTTTTTGAGGCCATGCGCACAAGTAGAAACAAGCTGGAAAATGGAATTTCGATGGGTAGAAGATTTAACTGTGATTCCCACTATCTACATGCATTTCTCTCATATTCCATAGAGGAAGTAAGCCCTGTCAACAATTACTGTTGAAAGAGCAGAAGGAAAGGAGAGGGTAATTTACGCATACGAACAATCAGCATTTCTATTTTTTAAAAAAGCGTTCGGTTTCTCACGTTTAACAAATATATCTGACCCGAAGACTCAGCTTTTAAGACCAATCTCCCGGCGTGTAGTGACTATTGCAGTCGTGAAATTAAAACCAATAGTGTTTAACTATACACATAAAATGCCCCAATCATGGTGGTGCATCTAAAAAAATGTACGCGAGTTTTCTTACCAACCCACCCTACTGGCCAATAATAAGCTGCGACTCGTCTATCATAGAAGGCGGTATGAATCGATCACTGTGTTGACGCTAAAAACACGCGTATGTAACCTCTTTGATTTTAACATGCTTTCACTTATTTTCAATATTTAGCGCATTTTGCAACTCTGTTGGACGTAATTTCATTCGTACAATAGTGCTATTAAATACCATTTGTGATTTGGAAATTTTCAGATAAACCCAACATTTGTCAACTATTTCCAAAGCTCTCATGGTATTACCTACGGTAATCTCAGGATAATTTCACTTTACTTTGAACTATTATAATATTAGCATACCTTCTCAAAAGAGCGCGCTTAATTCTGAATTATCTTAAACTGGTTCAAATCATTCATTTCAAGTTCTTATCGCATGGTCATCAAGTTCTTATCAAAATCGTATGCACGTCCTTTTTCGCAGTATTTCTAACTATTGCAATTTTCGAAAATTCATTGAGTTCAATGAAAATGACACCGGTACCATTCTGAAATCCATGAAAAATATAAAGAAAAAAATTGACCCGTTTTCATTTTTGTATAAATTGCATTAAATTCAAGCAAAAATTACGAGAAAATTACAATCTTTTTCAAAAAATTGTGCATGACCTTATTTTAAGATTAATTTTAGAAGAGTTTTTATCTTTAAAAAATCTTTCATCAATATTATAGTTTTGCAATGTTAAGGTTTTGCAATTTTCAAAAATACAATGTGGTTGCCGAAAACCACAGTACCATAATGTTATTTGCCACATACGAGAAAAATATAAAGAAACAATTTCGAGCAGTTTTTGAGAAAATAATTGTTTAAAAATGCTTACCTTCCACCCCAAATTACGCAAAAACTACTTACATTTTCGAAAAAGTGTTGATGACCGTTTTCAAAAACCTGACTTAGAAAATCAAAAATAAATATTAATTTTCAATAATGTATTTGTTAAAAAATGCAACTTTGCAATTTTCGAAAATTCAGAGATTTTAAGGAAAATGAGACCTATACCATTTTTTTGTTCTCTATGTTAGCCTAGGACAAAATTTAATTAAAAAATTTGGAGCCATTTTTGAGGAACTTTTAAAAATGTTTTTGAGGCTTTAAGTAAAGTACCCTCAAAAATCAAAACATCCTTTTTAAACTTCCAAAGCCTTGATTTCGGTCAGATCGATCGGAAATATCAGTTTTGGAGAAAATCAACTGAACGGTTTAGGCGCTAGCGCTGACCACAGACTTGGCAGTTTTTTGCCGGACCCTTCTGGAATAGTGTGAAATATTTTTAGAACTTTTTTAAGAGTTGCAAAAGTCCAACAAACTTATCGCGCCCCATCAAAGTAATTGACTCTCTATCGCTAGAACGCAATAATGAATTAACGACAGTCCGAGAACAATCCTAAAACAGTTACATAGTACTGGCATTTCAAGTGTTTTGCTGTACATTCATTAGGGTACTACGTATGATTCTGTTGGCAAGCATCTCGCAATTACGCCTGTAGGTTAGAAAATGTCTGTACAATATACAGTGATATTCATTATTGTTACTGACGAATTTATACAGTGATATTGGCCTGAACGGTACATAAGAATAGTAACATCTCCAAAATCCTCGTCCGATTGATACCAAGAAAATGTTTGTAAATAATCTATTTTATCACCAAAAAATTCATTCAGTTCATAATGTAGCGAAAACATCATGACCGCGAAATAGGCGTCCGCGCTCAGATTAAAACATTTCCTCCCCCCAAAATGATGATTTGAAATATAGTGAATCTTCAACCAATGATTTTCTTGCAATATTTAAATCAAAACCGAAAAAGAATGTCCATAAAAATAATATTCATCAAATATTTAAGGTTTTAGTACAGAATTTGATTATTTCTAAAATCCAAGGCTATTTGATTTATGGAAAACGACAGTTGCTGCAACGCATGCCAAGCTGGCGACTATCGGGCTTCGATGTGGCAATACATTATGTTTATTTAAGATTGAATATGTTTTCTGAATGCATAGTATTTGATTATCTCTAAAATCCTAAAGCCACTTCATTTATTCAAAATGACAATTGGATAGATATGTCACTTATGTTGAGTACCGACGACTGATGTAGTCGTTCGGCATATCGGTATTTCGTGCCTTCAATGAACGCAGGTTCACTGCAACGTACGCCAAACTGGCGAGTATCTAGCTTTGATGTGGTAATAAATTACGCTGCGCATAGTGCAAGCCAGCGAGAGGCGTGAAGACAGGAGTTGGCTGCCAAATGCTGTGATTGATATCCTTGTCACAGGGCAAGTTGCTTTTGGCGATCGGCCGGTGGGCAAATTGCCGTGAGCACCTATCTCAACGACACCCCCTTATACATACAGAAAAGTCCTTGAGGAACACCAGCACAGATTTATTTGTAAATATTGCGATTTTGTGGAAGCCCTTCGAAGTGTATACTTGGTGGAGAATGGAGATTATCGAGTGGTGAAATATTAGGGAGTTTTTGTACCTCGAAGCGTTACAGCAATCGACAGCACTATCGATCTTCTGGGCAAATGCAGATGCACAAAAGTGAAACGAAACCCAAACTGAACACGCTCAGAATATCGATAGTTCTGTCGATTGCTGTAATGCTTTGAAGTGCAAAACCTCTCTATCAGGATAAATAGGGCGAGAAAGGCAGTTACTGAAGACATAACAGACAGAAAAATAATGTGGATAGGAAATGGAAATGAAATTATCAAGGTTTTAAAGGAAGTCATGGAGAGTATATCGATACAGAAGAGACAAGTAGGTAGGAACACAATCAACATACTAATAAAGTTGAGGAAACATACAGAGAAATAAAAGATGAAGCGTTGAATAGACGTAGAAAAATGCAGGACATGCTTAAGCAGCAAAACACTCACGACGATATGTTCTTAGAACATTTTTACAGCCAAAACCAGATACATTCCACACCTGATGAGGAATATTTCGAATCATCCACTAGTCACTAGATACGAATATCTCTAACCATCCACAAGAAACGAAAATCTCGAACCATCCACAAAAAACGAAAATCTCGAACCATCCACAAAAAACGAAAATCTCGAACCATCCACAAGAAACGAAAATCTCGAACCATCCACAAGAAACGAAAATCTCGAACCATCCACAAGAAACGAAAATCTCGAACCATCCACAAGAAACGAAAATCTCGAACTATCCACAAGAAACGAAAATCTCCAACTATTCACAAAAAATGAAAATCTAGAACCATTCACAAGAATCGTATATTTTGAACCAATCACTTGATATAAATATCTCGAACAATCCACTAGAGTAGGCACTTAACTCACTTGCGAGCTTCACGAATCTAGGATTTACATAATGAGAGCCCTTCTTTTACAAGCAACCACGATTGGTTGGTTGGTTGGTTGGTTAGTGATTCCGGGCGCGCCAACAGATTAGGTCATTAGTGCCGTAAGTGTAGTGCATGTATCTTCTCTTCGGAGATAGCTGTGATCTTCCTCCGCTGGATGGCGAGATCCGGCGCCGACGTACCGTAGGCTAGCAGGGTTTCCCTCTAACCAGGACTCTCCCAACAGTGGGCTACCGCCCCAGCCGGGACAAGCTCTAAGCTCGCGACCGGTCTCCCGGAATATGTGGTAGTGTATTGCATGTTAATTGTGTGTGTGTGTGTGTGTGTGTAAAGGGAGAGGATAGGACATGGAAGAGGAAGGAAAGATCGCGCGTAGCCCGTGGCCCATTTGATAGGGTACTGCTCCGGCATTCGCCTAGTGTTGATCGGAGAAACCACTAACTATCAGAGCAGCCGGCCGCTAGAATTCTCCTCCAGACAGCGACTGAATTCGACCTTACTGAAAAGCTAGTGTAGAAAGTCCTGCGGCCGCCGGGACTCGAACCTAGGACCTCCCGGTCAGAGGCGCTACAGTGACACCAGTTGATCACCAGTGACACCAGTGACATCAGTTAGCATCCGCGATTAGGTCGAGATTGAGACCCACAATCATTCACTCAGGGGTGTAGTCAGGATGATCTCTTGCCACCTGGGTTGTCAGATCGACTCCGCAAAAATACCAAGTACTAGAGGCCCAGAGAGATATTAACTTGAAATAAAGACGCAGCACATTCAATTGTGTTTGAATTGCGCCGTATGGCATTCGTTTTCTCCCATCAAGTGACCAGGTAATACAGCAGCATCAGCAGTGTTGAGATTGTGGTAGGAATCATGACACAAACACACATAGAAAAACTTTAAAATAATATATTTTCCCAAAACCGACTTAAAATATTCATGTAAATAGTAAAAAAATACAGGCATTTGAATAACACAAAACGATCCATGTCGGCATTAGGTTTGTTTCTTTATCAAAATAAGTCAACTAAACTGAAGTAACAAATTTATATTAACAATAATTTGAGGTGTAACAATTTAATGATGGGTATGACAATTTGCAAAGTAGGAATGAATACTTACAGAAAGTCCCCGAATTTATTCAATTTTATTTAAATATAATTGAAAACATTCAACGAGCAATTTCAAAACTACCTTTTTTCTACTCCCATTGTATAATTCTGTCGTTTGATTGGTGCAACTCGTTGCATAATGACACTCATTACGATACAGATTTCATTACGATACAGGTTCTTGACCAATCACAGAGAAGTTTACAAGTAAGTATTTACACTCAATCATTGAGAATCTTTCTAGAAAATGTTTTGTTCGATTGTGCACATTAAAATTGCATTTAATATTGTATTATGCTTGCCAGTTTTAATTTCTTTTATTATTAGTCATTTTTATGTGGAATATTATTTAAAATAAATTTGACCGTAATTTCACTTTGGTCCTATTTGACTAGCGCAGTGATCGTTATTGGAAGGAACATTTGACTGACGTTAAGATTTGAACGCAAGTGATTTTATGTTATATGTGGCTGCCGTGTGGTTACCTTTAAAAGCCGGTCAATTCTTTAGTCTAAAATGTCTAGGGAATCAGAAGTGGAGTTGGCACCTCCAGAAATAAGAGAAAAAGCGAAAATGGTGAGTAGGAATTATTACTGCAACTTTTGTATTCTCTCGCATGCTGACTGGAACACCAAAGCCATCTGAGGTAAGGGTAGCGAGCTGTCCACTAGGTGGCCTTGGCTGAACCCTGCATGTCAACTGCCACAAAACGATTCTATGTAAAAGTTTAACTTATAAAAGTCGTAGAAAAAGTACCGTATGAAACTCAATGTAATGGGTATAAATACACTCGTGTGAAGTTCACGATACTCGCTCGTACCTCGCTCTAATCGTAATATCACACTCATGTATAAATACCCATCATTACATTTTCGTCTCATAATGTACTATTACTACGCCTCACGGTATACTATTCCAGGCACGTCAAACCACGCCCGCACGAGCTCCTTGCCCGCCTGGGAAGCCTATCGCTCCTGCGAGCACGGGCAACTTCCCCTCACTTTGCTCCATTTCCCCTCCAAATTCAGAAAAGACACGCGCAAGGAGTAGCGGGGAGGGTAAGCACGAAGCGCGCTCGAAATATCGCGACGAATGGCAGCTTCTAACAAAAGCAAGTTAGCCGCATGTTTTCAATCAACCGAGAGTTTAATTTTGTTTATATACGGGAGTCCGAAGCCTTCGGGATTTATAATCTGCCTAGTGCAGTATCATTCAGCAAGTTGCTGCAACTTCTACTAAGCTACTACTGCTAGTAATAATAATGATAATACTTTATTACTTATTTCATCTTTCTTTTCTTTCAAATATTTGCCTTGTTTAATCATTTGGCCACGGGCAGATATATAAATATTAGAATGTCATATTCTTTGCCCGTTTTCATTTTGTGTAGTTTTATTAGATGATTTTGTGTTTTGTGTATAGCAATAATCTGAAATAAACGAACAGGTATATGTAGCCTAAAATCCTATTTCAGATTTATTATACCACCCTTACGGGCAGACAGTTCTTTTAAGAGACGAGAATCGTTTCTAACCTAAACGTAGGAAGTTAGTTCCAAACTACTGGACTTCGAAATCGCGTGCAATATTAAGATTGTAATAACACTCTTAATATTGCACGCGATTACGAAGTCAATATTTAATTTTATTGTCAATTGATATATTCAAATTTTAATGATTTATTTGATTTTTAAACTTATAAATAAAAATCAATATCACTGAATTTGAGGCTATATATATATATATATATATATATATATATATATATATATATATATATATATATATATATATATATATCAAATGAACTCTAGAAAAGACTGTCCTGGGCCAGGAATCCAGTGACTTACCGCCACCTCGGAGTTACTTTTAAATCTTACTTTTAAATCTTCGGCTGGTTTCTCTGGACGTAGTGCCCACGGACTCTATTACAGTAAGCTTGTCACCTTGCCCGCGACCTCAAGATGCCTGCGCTATGCGAACACAACATTGTTCCTACATATAACTTGCAATACGCTTTTGGGGCAAGACACAAGTAGTTGATTAAAACTAACACTAAATCAATTATTTATTTTGGGAGACGCGCGTGGGAGACGCGCAACGTTATTCATCTTATAAATTCAGGATAGAAGAGGTATCAACCACAGGTAGTTTATACAATATGAATTCTAATATTAAAAAATTCAGCCATACACGCGTTATATAAATCATATATAAATTGTTTATTTTTCCGTCACAAAATGCACATGGCATGCTAACGGCAGCCGGGCTGGGTGAGGGCCAGAAGCACCTGGGCATCGCCCCTATCCTCCTTGCCCCACCTTCACATTACTTTAAGTTAATCTACGTATATTTGAGGGAACTAATACGGGGTGTTTATATTTTTCCTCTCTGATGGTCGGCGGGATCTTACGCCAAAATTTCCTAATTGTACATTTTATTTTGCTTTGCGAATACAAATAAGTTTCAACATGAAACATGAAACAGCAAGAAAAGGCATAAATTAATATTTGAAAAGAATAAACTAACTAACTATGTACAAAGTTAAGAGATTACACTAGAGACAATAGTAGACGGAAGGCATATTTACATTTAACTAACGTGAATATTTGGGTAAGTAATGCCTGCCTTTCGGCACATCTACATTTAACTAATTTTTATTCAAGTATTTACAAGTTGTGTTACATGAGTGAAAATAACACACGTGTTGTTCATCCCGTGTGGTGTGTGCGGCGCTGACCAGCGCAGAGGGTCAGTCGCGCGACCTTGATCGCCCGCTGCGCCGCCCGGGGCGGGGGCGGGGGTGGGGGCGGAGCGCGCTTTTAATAGCGGCGGCCGCGCAGATGGCGAGGCGAGGCGGGCGAGCGCGCGCGCGTGTCCTGTGACGCAGGTCCTGTTTGCCAGCGCCCGCGCGCGCACACGTCCTCAGACAAGACGCCGCCCGCGCCCCGCCCCCCTTTCTCCACACGGCTCCTCTGGTCGTGGTCTGACCTTCCCCCTCCCGCCAACTCCTTTCCTCTTTTTCTTCTTCCTCCCGCTGCTCTCCCGCAACCCGTCCATCGCGACCCGCCCCACTCAACCCGCCCCTCTCAACCCGCCCCTCTCAACCCGCCCCTCTCAACCCGCCCCTCTCAACCCGCCCCTCTCAACCCCGTCCTCAACCCTACCTCAACTCTTTCCTTCCTCCCTCGCCTCTCTTCTCTCTCAACCTCCTTCCACCCCTATCCTCTCTCACCCCTCATCCCTTTCCTTCGTCCCTACCAACCCTCTCATCTCTATCTTCTTTCTCCCTCCCCTCTTCGATCTTCCTCTCCCTCTCAACCCTCCTCTTTTTTCCCTCTCCTCTCTCAACCCACCCTTCTCCCTCAGCTCGCAACTGTCTCCTTCCTCCCTCGGCTCCCTTCTCTCCCTCTCCCTCTCTCTCTCACTCTCCTCTTTTTCCACCCTCCCCTCTCCTCTTTATATTTTCCCTTCCTCCCTCCCAACTCTCTCCTCTCTCTGTTCCCCTCTCCTCTCCCTTTCCAAGCCCTCTCTCCTTCCAAAATCTCTCAAATATTTTTATAGTTAGCACTTACTAAGTGAGAGAGCAAGTTCTTCACACTGTACTAACACAACGCAAAGTGACCATATTAACGGTGAAATTCAGTCTGTGAGAACACCGTCGCCTCTCCAAAATCGTTGGCCTGGAGGTCCTTGCGTCCCGACAGTGGCGGGTTTTTGATAGTAGTAGATTGAATTCAGCAGCTATCTGGTAAATTCTAACGGTCAGTTGCTCTGATCGGTAGATTTCCATGGTTTCTCCGATCAACATCAGGTGAACGCTGGATCAGAACCATAACAAAATACCACAGACCGCGCAACAAACGTTCCTTCCCCTTCCTTATCCTAACTTCACCACTTACACACACACTCACACTTACATCCACTACAACTCGTGCCGGGAGAAGTCGAGAACTTAGAGCTAGTCCCCTAGTTGGGGCGGTATCGCACTGGCGGAGGTACTTGGTGGGGGAAAGGCCAGCGCTGGATTTCTCGTTACTGCGAGGAAAGAACAGCGCTATTCATAGGATATAATATACACAACACACGAAGGTTGACGCGCACCCGCGCAATCAGTAAAAACTCACTCACCGATGATATCATGTAATATTTTTCAAACAATAGCAGTGAATGAATTAAGCTTAAAAAAACACCGGGAGAGGTGGCTCAGTAAATCAACTGATGTCACTGCAGTGCCTCTGACCGGGAAGTTCTAGGTTCCAGTCCCGCCAGTGGCAAGATTTTCGCCACTAGCTTGTCAGCTACGTCGAATTCAGTCACTGTCTGGAAGAGAATAGTAGTGGCCGGCGGCTCTCATCGTAAGTTTTCCGTGGTTTCTTCGATCAACACCAGGCGAATTCCGGAGCCGTACCCTAACAAACTTGCCACGGACCGCGCGCGATCTTTCCTTCCTCTTCCTTGTTCTAGCCTCTCCCCTTACACACATACATACACTAACATGCACTATACTAGCACATATTCCGGGAGATAGGTCGGGAGCTTAGAGATTGTCCCGGCTGGGGCGGTGCCCCACTGGAGGAAGAGTCCTGGTTAAGGAGAAACCCCCGCTAGCTGACGGTAGGTCAGCGGCGGATCTCGCCATCCAACGGGGGAAGGTCACCGTCATATCCCGAGAGGAAAACATGCACTACACTTACGGGACTAATCACCAAAGCTGTTGACGCACCCGGAAACACGAAAAAAATCAATCAATTGCACTACACATACGGGACTAATGACCTCAGTAGTTAACACGCCCGGAATCACTACCAACCAACCTTAAAAAATACTTTTCGAACTTTGATAAATTAGAGATAAATTCACTCCTTTCCTCGTAGCTCCCGAATTAACTAATAATTTGCAGAACACATGAATAGTGATGTACCTTCCTCACAGTTTCTGTCCTTGCCCCAGTCCTTGCCGTTGGCCCCACCTAGAGAGGTGCTCCGAAGGCGCGTGCGGCCGTTCAAGGGCAGGTGACGTCACGAGCCGTGGGTTGACGCTCGCGTGCGGGGACGCGTCAGCGGCGACGGAGGCGGCTGCAGAGCGCTCTTCGCAGAAGGTTATTCGCGGACGCTCGCACCGCTCCTCAGGGCAGCCACTCATGGCACTACAGTGCCTCCGGCCGGGAGGCCCTAGGTTCCAGTCCCGAATCTTCTTCTTCTTCCACAGCACTACAGCCCGATGTGGGCCAAGGCTGCCTTCACGATCTGCCTCCATTAAATCACCGAGGCATCTCGTTAGGATTCGTGACAAGGTTCTTTTTACAAGATAGGGCCGCCAACCCTATGCTTAACCCCCTCTCTGGTGGACCGGGTTTGATTTCGGGGTTTCCTTCCCCTAGGGAGGTTGGTTAACTACACCTGGAGAGTCCCCCCCACCCTTGGTTTTTCTGTCGGGGTTTTCCTTCCCTTAGTCCAATGCTCCCGTTTTCAGGCGCCGGAGACTCGCCCTCGCCCTGCTCTCATTAGCTACTCTCTAAGCTCTCACCTCAGAGAGCACCCAGGGGCCGCCACGAGGAGGAGAGAACAGGACTTGCTGACTTTTCACCCAAATCGGGTATCCCCATTACAGGGAGGTATTACTGGTATTTAGTAGTGATTACCTATGGACATCGGTAATCCCCGCCAGACCCATGA